>VDFB02047230.1:623129029-623158203 GCA_007258455.2 Sequoia sempervirens
ATTGTTATCTTGTTTATGGCTCGGGAATCTATACACATCCTCCACTCCCCATCCTTCTTTGGTACTAGTACTGCAGGTATTGCACATGGACTCAAACTCTCCCATATCAAACCCTTTCTCAATAACTCTTGAACTTGTTTGTTCAACTCCTCATTTTCTGCTGGAGTCATTCTATAAGCTACCTTATTTGGCAAACTGGCTCCAGGAATCAAGTCAATTTGATGACTGATCTTCCTTATTGGTGGTAGACCCTTGGGTACATTATCAGAAACAATATCCTGAAACTCATCCAACATCCCAAAAACTTCTTCTGGAACCTTCTCACTATCCTCCTTACTCACTCTAGGAATCAATGCATAACACACACGGTCATGCTTCATACCTTCTAACATTTTTCTTCCATCTACATAACAAATTCTAGCACTACTGCATACCTTTTGTTCGGTCTCCTTCAGGGGTTTCAACTTGTGACGAACCCCATCCTTTGTCAAGGAATAAGTGTTTGCATGGCCATCATGTATATCTTGCCTATCGAACTGCCACGACCTCCCCAACAACATGTGACATGCATCAATGGGGATGATATCACAGAGTACCTCATCATAGTGGCTCCTAATCTTGAACTTTACTAGGCACTGCTCATTGACCAAAACTTTGTGGTCTTTCTACAACTAGGCAATCCGATACGGATGCGAGTGCCTTTCCCTCTTCAGCTTCAACTTTGTGACCATTTCTTCTGACACCAAATTATCGGTGCTCCCATCGTCAATAATGACATCACAACATTTTCCTTCACACTTGCACCTTGTGCGAAATAGATTCTTCCTTTGTTCTGGTTCCTTTTCCTCAGTCACCAAGGCTCTCCTAATCACTAGGGCTTCTCCCCTTTCAGCATCATTTGAATGTTCAGATTGGGCCTCCTCATCTGCATGTGCAACCCTTCCATGACCTTCTGGCCTTTTGTTTGCCTTTCCTTGGTGTTGTGGACATTCATAGGCTCGATGCCCTTCTTCACCACACTGGAAATATGTTCCTTTGAAACCACCTCTTCCAGATCCTTGTCCATATCTCCCTTGTCCTCTACCTCTTTGATCACCACTATTTTGATCACAAGGGCAGTAGGAGTTGTCATTCCTTTGGCTTTGGCTGGTACCCACATCTTCACTTTTCTTTTCATCATCATTTTGGCTTCTTGAAGGTCTTCCACTACCCCTTCCACTTTGAACCCCTCATCCTTTTTGCTTGCCATCAAATCTTTTGTTCAACTTCTCTTCCACCTTTAGAGCAAACTGATACACATCCTCAATGGTGGTCATTCCTCGACTATACTTAACTCCTCCTAAATCGCCTTGGGTCAGAACCCATTAAAAGATATCACATTTTCTCCTTATTGGCCTCTGTGTGGCCCGTTCTAATGATTATCTTGTGAAAATATTCAGTATATTCTTTCACAGACCTGCTTCCTTGCTTCAACCCTTGCAATTTCTTCAACAGATCTAACTTGTAGTCCACTGGTATGAACTGCTTCTTCAATTTCTCTACCATGCCATCCCATCCGTGATATTTCCCTTTCCTCTCTCGATTTCTTTCCAACTGACCTCTTTCCACCAAATACGGCATGGCCCTTCAGCCATTTTGCAAACTTAACCCGATCTGGGTCCTCTATTTCATCATACTCAAAATATTTTTCTAGCTCATTGATCCAGTCGATCAACTCTTCTGGGTTCAGACTTCCAAAATAACTGGGGACTTCTACTTTGGGTCTTTTCCTGATCTTCAAAATGGCCCTTATTAGCTACATTTGGTCTTGATCAATTGCTTCTTCTTCCTCTTCTACATCTGAACCTTCTTCCTCTCCTTCATCCTCACTTTCCTCCCTGTGTCAACCTTTTCTACCGCTCTTTGTAACGAGACCAACGTTTTGGAGGGTCAGCCAAGGCATCTCTTCCACTAGCATTTCTGCCACCTCGACCACCTCTAGCACCCCCATGCCTACCAGACATCACTCTTGGAGGCATCTTTCTCGACCTTGACCCACAACCACGGTCCTGGTGCGAATTGCCTCACGATCGGCGATCTGTCCACATGCTCAAGAAAAACCGCTCTAATACCACTTGATGAGGGCACAACCCGAGACACAAAAAATAACCCACAAACAAGAGAATAATTTTATTATTCAGAAAATGGAGCTTCTTACATGCAAAGGATCTCAAATCCCCAAGTTCTACAACACATGCAAGTTACAGAAAGCTACAGAATCACCCTTTCGCAATATGCGAGCTTGTCCCAAAAAAGTTACCCAAAAATTAGAAACCCGCCCATAAATAGAGCTCCTCTTTAGTTTGGAGCCAAAACAATATTCAAATTTGAGTTTAGGTGGTTTGGCACCAAAAATTTACAACATGAAGTTCAAATTTCAAAAGAGCATTTGGAATTGTATCTTCTAGAAAGTGCGCCAACTTCCCGGGGCCATAACTTTTGATCCGGGACTCCGATTCGCTAACCGTTTGAACCGTTGGAAAGGTCTCGAAGTCAACAACGCGCTTAAAATCAGCCACACCAATTTTGACAAGTTTTGAGGCCGATTTGGGAAATCTAAGTGCCTCAAATCTAACTCGGAAGATTTTTAGGTGCAAATCTAGGCAACTAAAACTGTAATATCTTTCAACCTAGGAATAGAAAATAAAAACCGTAAATTGGGAATTTCATTATGATGAAAAGGGTATCCAAAAATGTAAAAACATCTAAAAACTAAGAAACTTGAAATTTAACTATTTCTGGGTGATGCAAGATTGCCTTTACACCATTGGATGCTCTTGCATCACTCTCCATGGGTTGGCATTAAGTGCTTCCTCGAGTTGACAGTCACATATTGGAAGGAATCAATGGTGAGTCTCCTTGATATCTCGACAAGCACTTGGATTATCGCTAAATGTGTTTGGAGTTTGCATCGGTCGTAGTTTCATCGATGAAACAAGTGAGTGTCGGCAAGATTGAATGAGTAGTCTCTTCGATGTACTGTTAACAAATTTGTCAATGAGACTTCACCATGTTAGAGGGAGTCACTTGGAAGTCTCTTCAACATTTCGATGAACTAAAGGTTGGTGGTAAAGCTTCATTGGGGAGATAGACACATATCAGAGGGAGTCATCATAGAGTCTCTTCGATATCATGATGGAAGGTGCTAGTAGCAGTGAACGGTTGTGAAGAACTCTTCATCAAAGGGAATGAAGGATTTTGTTGGGATGTAGATGATAGTCCCTTTAAAAATATGATAAAGTGGGATCTAATGGCATGAAGGATAACGTTAGTTGTATTTTGGTGACATGGATGATGTATAGGTAGTGGGGACCACCCAATCAAGGCTACAAGGTTTGTTGGTAAGACTTTGTCGTATTAGGAGTTTCTAATGAGTCCCTTCATCATCCCAATAGGATGAAATGATAGACATGTCAAAGTAATAGTGATATTTTGGAGAGACAAGGTTTGAAGTCTCTTCAATGTTCTGATATGACTTCGATGGGGCATAAGGTAATGATGGTTACATCGTTTGTGACCATTCGTCTATTATGGAAGTTGGAATGATGGTTTCCTCGAATTTTAGAGATGTATGTATGAATGCCATAGTGCATTTTAACAGTGTAAAGTGTTGATCAAAGTGAATGCAATTGAATTGTTGCCACATTTTTTTTGTGAATTAACACCTAAAAGAGCATAGCTTTGTACTTGTATGTAATTTACATTTTACTGTAATACAAGAGATCTCTACTTTGGTGTGTGGGTTTTTTCTCGTAAGGGTTTTCCCACGTAAAATATGGTATTCATTTTTTGTTTTCTATTTTGTTTCTCATATGTGCATCTTAAATGAATTGTAATTACAAATTTTTGTATAATTTTTTGTATCTCTCTCCTAAAGATTAGGATTAGGAAGGCATTTTCTGCACTCTACTTTCTTTTCGCTATTTTGGTAGTGAGCCTTTCTAACCAGTTTTACAATTACTTATATTGTGAGTTAATCCTCACTGTGGTTTTTCCCTCCTTGGGTTTTTCATGTAAATCTGGTGTTCTCTTGTGTTTGGTGTTGGTTGTTACAGTTTTTGTTATTTTCTTTTCATGCTTTAATTCATCATAATAGATTAAGGGTTTAATGAATGCTTGTGGATCTTAATGTTAATGATGGTTTTGATGTTTTGATAAGATAAAAATAATTCACACCCATGTCAGTTGTCTTGTTCATTCAAAATTGTAGTGTTGGAAAGGTATTTCATAGCTAGTCATAACTATCCATGCAATTTTTCCATAATCTGCTTCAAGTGTCTTTTATTCAGTTTGTCATTATTTCACATTTTAGCTGATTACTTGGAAATTTTGATACTTGAAAAAATATTTGAAATGACCATATACACCAATTTTTTCTTATTGATGTCCTTTAATTTTTACTATTCTACCAAAATGAAGATCCAAGTACCTAATATTACTCTAAAATTCCTTTGAAAAATCAATAAAGTAACGTTATTAGTGTTATGATATTGAGGCTAAAATATAACCATTGCTTCCAAAGTTTGAACCCAAGGAAAACACTTTTTAATTTTATATGATAGACTTATCACAATTTCCTATAATGTATCCTTCATAAAAAAACCCGATATCATTAAATTCATCCCTTATAATAATATTTTAGGACCCTATAGCTACATCCAAATTTACTATAGTGTAATTATATTATATATTCACACACCACTACACATAAATCACCTACATCATTGTAATTTATAAAATTATCCCAATGCTCAATGTCTCTAACTACTTACTAAATTGCAAAATTTAGACCAATAAATTATTTAGCTTCATCAACATTTAGATTCTCAATAGCAAGGTACATTTTTTAGTAGAATATTAATTTTATTAGAATCTGTAAGCATTATTTATAATCCATAATCTTAGTGCAACAAATAGAACTACGAAAATGGTAAATACAAATATATTTAACATCAAATTATCAAAATAGGGTTAGTATCCAAGAGAAAATGTGAGAGCTCATAATTTCTACTTCATTATTAAATAAGAATTAAAGAGAGATACAAACATATAGCCTTATAGTTTCCAAACCTAATGAGGATGAGAATAAGGCATAAAATTAAAAAATCAAGGGATTTATTATCTATGTTTACAAATATACAAGGATAATAAAAAATAGAATCCCATGAATGTGCAACTCATTATCATATCCTATCTAAATGATTAAAATAAATTATGTAATAACACTTAAATAACATGTACAATATGTTTGTAAAAAATAGTGTGGATTCTCTCAAGTTACTCCTAGACAAAATTAGCCAACTACAAGAGGATCAAATGTATTTTGCATAGATGTATGAGAAGGATCAGAATTCCAAGGGGAAGGGTAAGAAGAGTGCCAAAGAGGAGGCTAAAAATTCCCATGTACATGAATGAGGGGTAGTTTGAGGACGTATTTTGAAGAAGAAAAATAGGAATTGATGGATATGGTAAACTTGCACTATAATCAAGAGATTGAGGTTGCAATACTCTAAACAATCTGAAGTAATTATCTTATGTTTGGTTTGTTTTAGCTCTTCCATTTCATTTTTTTTCTACTGTCAGTTGGTTGTTTTTGGCTATTGGTTGTTGCTAGTGCTTTAATTTTTCTTTTCTTTGCTCAACAACATTTTGATGTAACTTGATGTAAAGGGTTTTGGGTCCCTTCAAAACATACTTCTCCTATATATTTAAAACATGTGCAATATCATACTTAGGATAAAATATTCAAAGTAATAAATTTTTTTATCTAGCACCCCTCTTATGTGCAATTGAGGTAGGAAGAAATGGATCTTGGAAACAATGTCATGTTAGATGCCCATGTGCAATCTAAAATAATTCCAAGTTACAAATAAAGTGAACCCCCTAGAATTCAAAAGAGAAAATATATAGGATGCAACTCCTTCCCAATTAATATATGTGAATGAGGAAAATATAGTCACCCTAATGTGAATAAATCTTAAGATTGTAGTGATAGAAGTGATCAAACCACTGATGCCACAAGTAGCCCCCCATAGGAGATATAAAGAGACTATGAAATATTTCATTATTAAATATCCCCTATGAAAAAAGAGGACGTATGTATATGAATGATAAAGATGATCCATCTATGGAAAATAACATTTCTCCCCCTAGGAAGAAACTATTGGTGTAATGTTTTCATTGATGTCAAAAGGTGTCATTGATGCCAAAGGGAATATCAGTGATGGCTTGGATGTCATTGATCTCTAAGGATTAGATTCTAGAAGAATTGTTGAAGTGTGATGGAGAGAAGAGAATGTTTTGTAAATGTTGCAAAGTTTCTCAAAAAGTTGCAAATATGTTATGAAATATTGTCATGCTATTGCAGAGGTCACTTCCAAAAGCCAGAGGAGAAAATAGGTTGCATATTTGACATGGTTTTTTCAAGAGGGTTTGATTGGTATGGTCTACATGATCAAAGGATGTGTGGTGTGCTCAAAATTGATTTATTTGTCTTCTAGTCAAACTAGGGTTTTACAAAAAGCCTTAAGGTGTTGCAGTTATGGTGATAAATAGTTTTATATTTTGATTTTAACTATGTACAAATGGTTGTAGGTTGTTTAATTCATATCTTAAGCCATTGGTGTCATCAAAATTACCAACCCCTTTAATTACCTAGTGCTACTGGTTGCTTTGAAAGAATGTCCATCGCAACACTCCTCCACATCATTGTTTGAGTTCACCACGACCATGTATATTTTGTGATGTGTGATGTGCCCTTGAAGAAGATCACTGGTGAAGGTTGAAGGATGGAAGATCAGATGACTATCACATAAGTCCTTCACATCAGATTTTAAAGTTTATCTTGGCTTATGTTATGTGTGATATGCGATAAAGTTTGATCAATGGATATGATGAAATTGGTTAGATCGGGCAGCTCCTCACTATCCTGCAACATGTATGGTGGGTCCTCAACTTGCCCTAGAAGATTGCATGCTAATGACAATGTCTAGTGGGACTAGAAAAAAATGACAAGATTTGTTAGTGTAGTGTGACATCAAAAAGGACACATGGTATGCTATTGTATCTTTTCTTCATAACATAATTGTGAAGCAAAAGGAATGTATGTGATATGTTATATGTGAAGGATGGTGGAGTATGACATCAGATAGAATAGATGGTAGTATTTGACTATCACAGTAAAGATTCGGTGGGTCCTTAGTTAGCTCTGTGGGAATGTGGGATAAGGACATGTGTCGCAAGGGATAGGCGGTGATGTTTGATTACATTGCCTCATTTATTGAAATTGATGTTGTGAATAACATAGCATCAAGCAAGACGTAATGGGAGTTCAACAACAGTGATCAAGCATTGGTGGTCGAAAGGTGATCAAAAGAAATCTTCAAATAAGAAAAATAAAGGTTGATTCCCTAGGAATAGTTGCGATATGCGATGGAGATCAAACGATGCCAATTAAACGGAGTTTAATTGCATGGTTACATTTTAAAGATGAAATATTAATGAGGAATGATGGATTATGGTGAAAATACTACAGATCAACAATCCAAATTTAAAGATGAAGATTTCAAACATCTATGACAGTGTGAACAAGGGTTTTAGCTGTAAACTAACATTGTAAACATATTTAATTGATCCAACTACTCTAATGACCAATTTAATTGGTGATGTGATTTGCATGGTGGCGACACTAACTACAAAAGTGATCAAGATTAGAATCAGATCAAGTATACAAGGATATGGCATTAAATGCATATTAGGTTTAGGGTTCTGCAGGTTTCCATATTTTAGCATATTCAATGAATCATAATAGGTGGTGTGTGGATCATGGAATTCATGTCTTGTCGACCAAGTCATGAGAAGATAGACAATTAGTATGAGGCTAAGTATGTATATGTGAGCTCTTGAGGTGGAACAAGAATGGACTAATAGAAAAAGGAAAGGTGAAAAGAGGTGTGTGTGTGTGTGTGAATGAGTAGAACCCAAACAAATATCAAAGACCTTTATTAGGGTTAACATTCAAGGTGCAAAAAAAAGAGAGGTGCAGGGCATATAATTGTGTTGTAGAGACAACAAAAAATTGAGCAGTTGCAAATAGGGTTGCAACATTGAATTGTGTTCAATAAAATGAATTGTATTTCTTTGTATTGTAAATCCGATTAGTGGGTGCCATCAAATAATTGTGTATGTGCTCAGTGTAGGGAGTTGGTGCTTCCTTGGAGTGGGTGCTTCTAAAACTAGAGAATTGGTGTCTCCTTAGGGTTGGTTCCCTTAAATGTTGTACTTAAAATATATTCATTATGAGGATAGATTAGGATAGTAGATTTGAGAAACTATTCTCATCATGTTTTTTCCCATCTTGGGTTTTCCATGTATATCTTGTGTTATCTATAATTGTGTGTGTGTTCTTATTTCTCTACTTGGTTAATCTATCTACATAATGTATTAAGGGATAAATTTTGATGATATATTGATTCACCCCCCCTCTTAGTATATTTTTGTGTTCCAACAATTGGTATTATAGCCTTGGTTCCCTAGGAGAAGCTTAATCAGCTCAAGTAGATCTTGGACAAGTGAACACAAAGGCTAGTCAAGAGGGTTCATCTACAAACAAGGCGTGTTAGTTTGATGGATTAGATTATGCTTTCTAGAGCATTATGATGGAGACATATTTGGCATATTTAGGGTATGGTGTGTGGATGTCTATTAAGAATAGATATACACCTTCGTTTACTACTCCTATTGATGTTGCAAGAAAGAAAGATTATGAGAACAATGAAAAGGTAAAGCATGCTATTCTATGTGGTTTTTCTAGCTCATTATTTGTCAAAGTGATACATTGTGGCACCACACATGATGTTTGGAATAAGTTTAAAGGAATTTATGAAGGAGATGATAAATTGAAGTTGGAAAATCTACAAATTCTTAGAGCCAAGTTTGAAGGTCTAAATATGAGTGAAGAAGATAATATTGTAGATTATCTTCTTAGGGTTGATGAAATAGTAAAATCAATCAGAGGGTTCAAAGAAGAAGTGAAAGACACATTCATTGTTTAAAAGTTCCTAAGGTCTATGCCATACAAGTATGACTCCAATATATCTACAATAGAGTAAGAAAGAGAACTAGATAAACTTACTCTTGATGAGTTGCATGGTATATTCACCGCATATGAAATGAGGATGGGAAATGCAGAGTCAATCAAAAGAGATGTTGCATTCAAGGCTACCAACAAGGAGAAGGTTGATGTATCCAAGAAGGACAAGGAAGAAACCTCCACATTTGAACATGAAGAGACTAATGAGGAAGAATAAAATTTCATTAGAAGATTAAGAAGATGCTCTAGAAAGTATAGAGGTAAGTTATCCTTCAAGTGTTTTAACTATGGTAAAGTAGGCCATTTTGCTGCTAAATGTCCTTACAATAAGAAGGATAATGTTGAACAAGTAGATAGTAAAAAGAAGAAACCCTACTTTCACAAGAAGAAAAGTTTTCTGAAGAAGAAGAAGGGTCAGTATGTTCAAGACAAGAGTGATACATCTGATGATAGTGATAGTTTAGATGATGAAAAATATTGTGCCTTTGTGATGGAAGAAAACAATTTTTTCTTCATGGCAAAAGAATCTAAAGAACAAAAGGATGGAAATGTTGAGGATCTCAGTGAAGAAGGTGAAGAAGAAGGGGAAGTTAACCTTGAAGGAGAACTAATATGTGCTTTAGAAGAAATTATTAACCTAAGAGAGGAGGTTGATAATCTAAAAAAGGAAAATAAACATCAGAAGAATCTTTCACAAAAGGAGACTTAAAAGATAGCTAAAAACCTTGATGAATGTAATTAGATGGTGATGATCTTGAAGATACAAGTGGAGGAAGCCAAAAGAATTGAAGATGTAGTTAAGTCTAAACTTCAGTTTGAGGTTAAAAAATGCAACTAGAGCCAAAAATACTTTATGTAAGAAAATATTTAGAAAAGATTAGAGAACAAATAGAAAAAGGCCCGAAGCTAAAGGTGGTGCAAGAGCACCTAATGGTGTTTTATGTCTCCATTGAGTATTTTGTAAAAAGATTGATGTGTCGTCATGAAAAACATGTAAAAGGGGACATGATGTGGTCATATTTGATGTATTTAGGTCTCAAAGAAGTCTTTAAGGGGTCAAGGATGTTAAAAATGCAAAGTTGCAAAAAATTGGAAGATGAAGAGTTACTTTGATTTAATAGGTTGTTAGTCGGTAAAAGAAGTTGAAAGGGCAGTTAGTAACTATTGGGAACCTCTTTATAAAGCTTGTTGAGGGTGAGAAAATGATCATCCATTGTAATATTGAAGAATTTCTATCAATAAAAGTACCCTACTTTAGTAATTTCAGAATTTCTTTCTATTGATTGTTAGTTGTACGATCTACATAGTAGTATTAGGCCTTGAATATTATTGTTTCAAGTAACACAATGAATTATATTTCATTTACATCATTTTTGAGGGGAAACCATTGAGTATACTAATTTTTTGAACTTATTTTCCTTAACTTAGTTTGAAACCCTCAATATTGGGGTTTTGAGAGTCTAACAAGTTTGTAATGGCTATTGTGAATATAAAATTCATCAAGCTCCCTTCGGGTTTTATTTTTTGCTAAGTACCGGACCATACCTCAAATAAACATCATCAACCCTTTTTGATAAATGACTGTCGACCTCTACCACGTGTCTGCTCAACGCTTTTTGAAGGGATTCTTCCCTTCGCTTTTCAAATGGCCCTCGCCATGTTTCCATGTGTTGTCGTTGTGCATGCTTAAAGGCTACTTCCCTTCACTTTTGAGTTGGGCCCCAACTGTGTGCCACATAGCCTTCATCTGCATGTGCTTTGGCGGACCCCACAACCGGTGCTAATGAAAAAGCACACTTCCACGTGTCTTCCTAGAGAAATCCTTCAATGACGAGGAGGAGGAATGAACCATGGGCTATGAAATGCAGCCACATGTCTCTTCGGTTAGTACTTCTTCAAAGCAAAGGATGAAGCAAACTATGGGCTGCGATATGTTGCCACATGTTCTAACTACCTATACCGGGTGGCGACACTTGTTTGCATAGGACTATGCCAGGACCACTGCCATCATTCGTAGGGGATGCACCTAGATGGGGAGCAACAACATGCTATGGCTTGAATTTTTTTCTATTACAACAACCAAGGGGAATCATTGCTACTACATCATTGCTCAAGATACTAAATTTTTTCTATTACTGCTCACTAGGCGGTGGGAATGCTCACTATATATACTGTTGTTTGCTTTTGAAGAGGGGTTCAAGGAGTTCGAGAATTGCAAAAAATGCAAAATTTTAGAAAGAAACTAGGCCCTTTTATTGTTATTAGATTATTTTAGAAAGACTCACAGACTATGCCATTGTTTGACTTTTCTATTTTTCTTAAGCTATTTGATTAACATTATATTGTGCCATTATTGTTTGAATGGTTCATTTGCAGAACTTCTATAATTTTAATGCAAGTTTGCTTGTTTAGATCATGTCTTTTGACTCCTCTTTTCAGTAAATGGGTGTGAAAATTATTTTATGTCATTGAATGCACTGATCATGCTTTAATCTTTAATTTATATCATTCTAGGACAGAAAATTATTGAAAGGGCCCTTAGATCGTATCCAAAAGATACATTTATCATGCCTTTTATCTAAATTTTGGCGCATCGCCTTAGTTAGATCCTTTATTTTTATATCTGCTTCCTTTTCCCTTTCAAAACCCCAATTACAAAAGAAGTCGGCTTCTTTAAAAACCTGAAGGTCACTTAGTTTATTGCAATAGGTCCCCCATAAACTGAGTTTCCTATAAAGGGTTGTTACCTTGCCAATTTTTGGCATCAATAGTTTTTCTTTTTTCTAGCATGCCCGGTGGGACCAAGCTTAAATGAACCTAATTTTAAGAAGGGTGTATGACCCATCGACCTATAACTAGATCCCAAACAACAAATAACCCTAGTTACTAGTGCCACCACTAGGAATAGTACAAGCCATGAACCAATTAGTAAATGTTCCACTTCCTCCGCCCTTTTCGCTAGCCATGTTGCCTGCTGCTAATAGAAATTATGTGGCATGGGACATCAAAAGTCCTCTTGTTACACCAGTAGCGCTTGCTGTTTGGGCTGCTATCCTGACCTTTTCTCTAAAATCCCTACCTAAGTTCATCGGAGATGGCTCAAGAACATCATCTAAACATCTGCAAGATGTTGTAGACGTCTGTTTGGTGCATAGAGTTACAACCCCAAATGTAGCACTAAGGCTGCTTGCAGCCTCTTTTAGAGGCAAGGCACTAGATTGGTACCACACACTACTATAAAATTCTATCAATACCTAGGATGAGCTTAGAGATCCTTTCTATCAAAGATTTTAGAATGATGGAGACTGTTCCTCACTATGTTATCAATTGTTTGCAATAAAGCGGGCCTCACACAAAGCCATGACTAACTTCAATGCCTAGTTCCATACAAGCTGGTAGAGAATCCAAGTTGATATTTTCCCACCACCCAAGCTGGCGTTCATGTTCTACTTGAAATCTATCAATCCCAACATCTCCAAGATGATCCATTCTTTGGGTGGGACCACACTATTGGACGCTTACAATGTCACTGTCAAGGTGGAGAACAATCTGATAGGAACTGAGAAGTTGCCACCTTGGCCCATCATTCCTATATTTCTAGAAATATCGGTTCATGCTCAAGAGATTCTTTCTACCAGCGCGTCAAATTCTCCTCAATCTATGTACACATATCTGAATGCACCATAGAACATTGCTTCTACATCTGACTTTCAAAGGAAGAGATGAGCGAGTTCAAAAAAATGTTACAGAACATCACCAATGGAATAATTGTCATTAAGCAAAACTAGGAAGTACCTCTGAAACCAACTTATCAAAAATATCAAGGTGGAAGGTCATCTTACCAATAGAACCAGTTCCAAGGAGGCACTCACATGAATCCATAGGTGCAAACAACAAATCAAATAGTACCGATGCCTTCTCCATTGCAGAGTGCTATCCTAAGCTCGAACAGAGAGTTAACTACAGGGAAAAACAGTTTAATTGATGACACAAACCCCTAGTGCTTCCCTTGTAGTGACACACATATTCCCTAAAATTTCATGTGTGGTAATCTACAACAAAAGGTGACGGAGTAGCACAACCAAGGCACAAAGTCAGATCCTGGAAGCTATGTGTATACCTCTTCATAAATGGAAAATGTGGTGCTCACCACAAAAATGCAAGGGACGTCACTGGAGTAAGAAGCAAACATCGCTCCTGATCACACACACTTCTCATGGATAGAAGAAGAAGAGGTGGTGTTCACAAATGATGCATCCACATCAAAAACATTGCAAGTGCAATTTGATTACACCACCTGCTCAAAGAGGAGATTCACAGGAAAACTAGTCAGTCTACAGCCCAAAGGTGCTTCTGACCAAATATCTAGTACCTCCACAGTAACACAACAATGTCTGTTGTGGAAGGAAATTGTTATAACCAAAGTTAAGGAGTAGAAGCCTTCGAACACATCACCATTCAATGTGGTGGAAGAATTGAAAAAATCATCCACTAATGTGTCTCTTTGGGATATATTAGCTATTCTAGAGCAAAAGATAGTACAACAAAAGCCTCTTTAGGAGGATGCGACCACAAAGCCAATATAGCAATTTTTTAAGAGAAAGGTCGTCGATCCATCACCACCTTCCAAAGTTCTCACAAATGGCATGGAGGTAACTTATTCTGAGGTTAAGGATAAGATAAAACCCAAACCATTCTTCCTAATTCTTATTGTGGGAGAGAAGTATTACATAATGCTATGATTGACTCTGGTGCTAGCACCACAATTATGCCAAAATAGATAGCTGAAGCTTTAGGGCTTAGCTATGAACCTTTAAAAAGTGGAGTGATGTAGCTTGATGGAAACAAATTTGAAACTATCAGTCTAATCAAAGACCTTCCCTTGACTCTATTCGCCTGCCCTAGCGTCACAATGCTGCAAGATACTGTGATCATAGATGTTTCCCCCATGTTTGGCCTTTGTCTATCCTGAGAATTCAATTCAAAGGTAGGTGGATACCTGTCCTTGGATTGGTCGCACATGATCCTCAGGACCAAGCACAGTGCAAAAATGAAGATATAATCTGAAGCTCTACATTCAGAACATGTGGTTGATGAAGCAATGACCAACTTTGAGGTTGCTCATACCTCTATCACCAAGAAAAAAATGTATTGCGCTGAGCTGCTAGAAGATGAAAACGTAATCGAAGTTCAGACCGATCAAGAAGATGTTCTTTTGAGTGAACATATGGATATTGATCCTTTTGGAAACTCCCATGCTACTAGGTTGAGAACCTATGTCATCTATGATGAAGATCAAGTACCCCCCAAGGTCATTAAAAAATGAAAAAGTGATCAAGCTTTAGACCTATGGATGCTACACTTTGATGGAGCAAGATGCAAGGTTAGCACAGGAGCTGGGATATGTTTAATATGCCCACACAATGAAAAGAAACTAAGGTCTTTTTGCTTCTAGTTTGCTTGCTCAAACAATGAAGTTGAATATAGAGGACTGGTGCAAGGTTTAAGCCTTGTAGAGCGAATGGGTATCAAGCATCTAATGGTGTTCAGAGATTTTGAGCTAATAGTCAATCAAGTCCAAGGAATTTTTGCAGCCAAGAATGTTTGCATGAGATCTTATAGACACTGAGTTTGGGAATTGATTGAGGGCTTTGAAGCCTTCAACATTCAGACGGTGCCTCGAGAACAAAATACAGATGCAAACCATGTGGCAGCAATTGGATGTCAATTTGACCTTGCCTACGAACTCATTCAAAACAAACACTTTGTACGAGTGATAGTCTGACCATAAATTCTGAACAATGATTAAAGCTAGCAAGTGTTCAATAGTGATGAACACATTGCCTCATTCATCCAATAGCCAGGAGAATTTGCTAACTAGCTCCAACCGAAGATCACTGAAGCTTATGAAGGACAAATTATTCAGCTGAAATCCAACAAGCTTCCAAAGGGATTGGTCACTCTCAAAAATATTTTTGATTGTAATGATGCAAGAAATGACAAGAGGAAGTTTGTAACAAACAAAAGTGACTGTGCAGATCTTCAGGTCGGAGATGGAAGAAAGCTCAAAGTCAAGAAAGACATCTCGCACCATGATAAAGAAAGGCTCATCGACTTTTGTAAAAGGTATGAAGGAGTAGTGGCCTAGTCATGCGATGACCTTAGGGGATATGATCCCAATATCATCCAACATACAATAGAGTTTGTAGAAGGTGCAAACTGGTCTGCCAAAAATAGAGGCTAGTTAATCCCAAGATTGAAGCGCTAATGGCACAAGAATTAACAAAGCTAATCCAATCACAAATTGTCTTTTCAATCAAGCATAGCACATGGGTATCCAATATGGTTCTGGTCCAAAAGAAGAATGGAGATATCTATCTATGTGTGGACTTTTAGGACCTAAACCGAGCATCCCTGAAGGATCATTACCCGCTACCTTCCATGGATTCCATCTTACAGATGGTGGCAGGTTCAGAAATGTTTTCTCTGCTAGATGGCTTCTCCAGTTACAATCAGATCTAGGTTAAAGAGGAATACCAACATAAAATGACGTTCACTACAAAGTGGGGAACATTCACGTATGCTAAGATGCCTTTCAACCTCTCAAATATAGGATCCACCTTCCAACAGGCAATGGATATTGCTTTTAGCGAACTGATCGACAAGATTATCCTAATCTATTTGGATGATTTGATGATGTTCTCCAAGTCCAAGGATGATCATTTTGGTCAACTTAAGATGGTGTTCAAGAAATGCTAGGAGTACGGGATATCCCTGAAGCCAAAAAAATATGTCTTTGGAGTATCGCAAGGCAAACTATTAGAACACATAGTGTCCAAAGAAGGAATTTCAATTGATCTTGAGTGGGTGAAAGAAATCAAAGAGCTTCCCCTTCTGGTCAACAAGAAAGGCATCTAGTCCTTATTAGGAAAGGTAAATTTTGTTAGCAAATTTATTTATAACTTTGCAGGAATAATTAGGCCAATCACCCTGATGCTGAAAAATGATCAAACATTTAAATGGACAAAAGAAGCTAGAGAAGCCTTTTTAAAAGTCAAGGATGTTATTTCCTCTGCTCCTATGTTGGTCAACCCAGACTTATCAAAGGAATTCATAATGTATGTATTCAATAGAAAGTTAAGCATTGCTACTATCTTAACTCAGAAAGATGATGAGGGCAAGGTAGAACACCTGATAGCATTTCACTCTCAGGCCCTGAGGGAATATGAGACAAACTACAACTTTGTAGAGAGGCAAGCATTTGCAATAGTAAAGGGACTCAAGAAGTTTTTCCACCTAATATCTTGCAATAAAGTGATTATTTATATTGCAAATTCTAGTGTACGTGAATACATCATGGAAGGAGAAATCATCAAGAAAAGAGCCAATTGGATTACCAAGATCCTCAAATATGACATTGAGGTCAAGCCTACAAAGACCATCCAGGGAAGAGGACTGTGTGAATATTTGGCACACGATGAAGAAATGGCCGCCAAAAAGGAGCAATCAAAGTTAGTCCTGACAAATGAGTCAGAGTCTAAAGGTTGTTGGCTAGCAGACAAAGTAAGGTCAATGCACACAGGAAAATATCCACTAAGCCTTCCTTCTAAGAAGAGAAGATTCTACTGCCTATAGAACAATGGATATGCGCTCATCGAAGGGATCCTATTCAAATGGAATTTCAACAACATCCTATTGTGGTGTGTCACTACTAAGCAAGCAAAAAGGATCCTAGACACTTACCACAATAGTGCCGCGGGCATAAAATTCTCCGTAAAAACCACCACCATCAAAATCTTGTGCACAGGGTACTTTTGGCCAACACTATTCAATGACTCCTATTCCTTGGTAAAATCTTGCAAGGAATGCCAGTTCTTCATAGGAAGAAGAAAGAATTCCGCAATGCCTCTCAATCTGATAGTGGTTGATGATCCATTCATACAGTGGGGCCTAAACTTCATTAGAATGATCAACCCGACCTCTAGTGTAGAACACAAGTGGATCTTGATGGCCATTGACTACTTAACTAGGAGGACCGAAGCTATACCACTAAAGAATGCGATGAAGGTAGATTTAGTGGACTTCCTTAAGGAACTGGTGATGAAATTTGGCCCGCCCAAAACCATCATCTCTGACAACACCAAAGCTTTCCTAGGATCTAAGATATGTCAATTTGCACTTACGTATGGCATATTCCTTAAAACATCATCAAACTACTACCCATAGGGGAATGGCTTAGCTGAGTCGACGAACAAGAATCTGATTCGACTCCTTAAAAGGATTGGGTTGGAGCACCAAAGGGAATGACATAAAAACCTCTGAGTAGTGCTCTAGGAAAACCACATAACTTCTAAGCAGGTCCTCAAGACTTTGTTGTATGAGCTAGTATATGTAAAGAGGCACTATTGCTTATCTCCATGGAGATTCCAGCATTGTAATTGCTAAAATCTCTTGAGGTGAAACAAAATGATGCCTTGGAAATCCAGTTGGTTGAGTTGCTAGAAGTGCAAGAGAAAAGGGAAGAGTCCCTAATAGCCATGACTAACTTCCAAAAGGTGGTTAAATGGTGGTTTGAAAATAAAGTGTCTAACCAAGGTCTAAAGTGTGGAGACTTAGTGCTAAAGTTTAATGAAAGGGCTGTGAAGCCGAGTCAACACGGGAAGTTTGACAACCTTTGGGAAGGCGCGTTCAAAATAATTCAATGCAAGGAACATAATGCATTTGAGTTGGAAGACATGGAAAAAGAAGCATTGGGAATTCTAGTAAAAAAAATTCACCTTAAATTATTTAATTAAGCTTACATATCCTACCAATGTAAATATGTTTATAGTACTTTTTTCTTTCTTTCTCTTTTTTATTTATTTATTCTATGGTTTGAGGTGGAGGAAAGCAAGTAACCCATTATTGTAGAGAGTAGGGAAAATAAATTCATAGCTCAAAGAACAGAAAGAATCAAACACCTACATGCAAAATTGAAATGAACACATATATGCTGAAAAAGAAAAGATAACCCACATTGCAGAATTTAGAAGCAAATAAAACAAGATGACTATAGAAAGCTATATTTTCATTATATATATATGCTTTAGTATTTACATTTCCAAAACAGCTCAAGGGCCACACATTTAAAGTATATAGCTATATTCTGCTTCCTTTTCATATATTCTACAATAAAGCCTTTTTTTAGGCATATACAAAAAATGGACTAACTGATATGATTTTTTAAAAGAAAAAAGAAAAAATAGGGAGGTCTTCAATCCACAACATGAGCAGCAACAATAGATGCATCAACAACAACATCCACATTTTCTTCGTTGATGGGGGCATCACTAGGAGCAATAGCATCATTCATGGGAGAAATGGACAACAACGAAGGGAACACTAGGTTCCTAAAATGTGGGTACTAGTCAATATCATAGAATGACACCATGTTGTATATGTAGAAGAGGAAGTGACAAGCACGAGTGACCCTTTGGCAGTGCTCATTCTGTGATTGGAGGCGAAAACCACTCAGGAACGACAACCATGGTATGATCACATCCTCTTCAATGAATCTCCTGAGGTCACTTGTAGTTGGAATGACTTCACCAAATGCAACATTCGCCACTACCTCTCTGTGGCCGTTCAGGTACTTCTTTGGAATAATTTCTTTAACTAGACACAAAATCAATGGCTTGGGAATTGCAATATCAAGCATAAAGGCAATGAAGTGTGAGCACACATCAATGTTAACTCAGTATTTATCCTTGTATTCAAGGAAATCACATCCCAAAACCCATTTCATGGTTATGATAGCTAGTGAGTGTTTATTCTTTGTCATCCTTTTTAGGTGCCTAGTTGAAATCTCACCTAAAAATGTTGTCTAGGACTTATGAGAAACCAACCTAATTTGGGTATTCATGCTGGAAGGCACTCTACAACTATCTTAGAACTATCTTTGCAAACTGCCCAAGTCTAGCCTATGAGAATACTATGCAACTGTTAATGCTAAACTACTAAGCCAATTACCTATTACCAACTATGCTCAAATCGTTAAGTGTGATTTCACTACTACCTAGGTGCCTATTTATAGAAAAAGAAATGAAATGTGTGGTAATTTGCTTACCATAAACATGATGCTAATCAAGTACCAACTTGAAATCTGTTCCAAGGCTTGCTCAAATTTCCCACCCAGTTGCATCTACGGAGTACAACTTGTTGTGTGCAAAACTAATAAGGGCTAATTAATTAGCCCAAGCTGGTGGCAGCAATCGATGGTGTTAGGCATGGAAAAATGCTAAGGTGTCATTCTCCAGGTGTTTTTCAAACTCCAAGGCTGAGCTCATATCTTTTCAAACAATGATCACATCTTTGGCTTAATCATTCCTTTTGGGATATTAATTTCCAATGCATACGAATGCTTAAGCTGCTAGAAAATCATCGGCTCAAGTTCCAAGGAAATCACGTTGTACAACATGGTTGCTAAATGTAATTATGAATTCTTTTCATTTCAAAATGGCAGGTGATTCATCTCACACAAGACAAAAGGTTGGAAGTACATGCCGAATTAAATGTAAAAAAGGAAACTCTCATCTACCACCTTGAGAGAAAATAGCTAAGTGTTGCATGCAAAATGTTTAGACACTTAAAAAAAAAAACCCTTTCAATAATTTACTCAGAGAGAAGAAATTTCTAGTGCACAACCAGAGCCAAGGTAAAATTACAAAAAATTTCAAGCTAAGCAGAAGCTTCCCACAAAGAAAAAATGGCAGAAAGTTCATGGAAAGAGGCATAGGGGGAGGCAACACAAAGATTATTTAAAACTATGTGAGCAACACAAATCATCAACATCTTTGATGACATTTCTTATGAAACACCTGGTATTCTAGATAAGCCAAAGTGGATGAACACATAGGAACTGGAAAGGTCCAAAAACCATAGAAACCAAGCCCTAATCAAGGAGGACTGGGATAATATTCATGATCCCAATCTTGCAAAGAACTTTAAGCCTTTGAGGGAAGTGGCCCACGAAAGGATGAAGGTATCCAAACACTCATCGTCAATGACACAGAAGATATGGCTTAGCGGGCTCCCACAATATATGGTCCCATCTGTACACTATTGCCCATAATTAGTCGATGCAGACATTGGACATTTCATCCCAAGCACCGACACTATCAAGGGCCAAACTCTGAGGGTTAATATAAGCCTGAGAGCTATCTAGAGTATCCTATGCATCCTTGATTAGAGTTACAGAAAGGAAGAGATAGAGATATTCACTCCTACAAAGGGAGAAAATATATGGAAAGGAAGGGAAAAGGCTCTATACTTTAATAACAAAGAAACCAAAAGGATTGAGGAAGACCACTAGAAGCCACCAAAGATCCCGACACATTACGATGCTTTCGACACAGACTTGCAAGAGGCCTTTTCAATTTTGGCATTTGTTTGTGGTCTGGATATCGACAAGGAATTACATGCATTTCAGTTGGGTCCAAGATTCCAGTTTCATTAGAAATACTCTTTCTTTTGGTATGATTTTTTAGAATACCTCATTGAGGAGACGATAAAGAAAATAAAGGATTACCAAACTGAACAAAAGTTCAGGTTTCCTTCCATTCTTGCCCATATGTTTTTGCATCAGAACCCCGATTTCTTTGATAAGCGTGTGAAGTTGGCTATTTTTTATGAAAGGCAGAGAAGGAAGCCAGTTTCTATTTGGACTCCCCTCCTCTCTTCCAATTACAAAAATTATGCATTTTTGGATTATTTCTTGACTCCAATTTCATAAGATTTACAAGGAGAGGATGGTATTAACTGGCTCACTAAGCTCCAGATAGGGTATATGTAGAACTTCATTCCCAAATGTGAATGGTTTTTTAGAATAGATTTTATATTTATTCAAATGTGAGGCTTCACCGAGGAACCATTCCGCCTTCCAACATGTATTACAAATTGAGTTCTAGCCCTTGAAATGTTCCGATAGACATGCATTATTGATATTACCTTCTGTGGAGGAAAGAAAAAGCAGAAGGAATTTTTCATCTATCTAATAAGCTTCAAATCAATGGCCATGAAAAAGAAGCGGACACACCTGCTATTGCAAGATAAGCTGGCTCATTTAGGGTTGGTAATGATCTACGATAAATGGAGTTACAACCCTTTCAATGATCTACCATATGAGCATATCAAAGTAACTCACAGTTCTCAGTCTTACTGGTAAAAGAGGTGCAACCCACTAGAGAATGAAGATTAATTATTTGTTGACTTGATTCACATTCCTACAGACAACAACAAGCCTCCATGGAATAAGTTCTACTTCATTGCAGTGGATTATGATGAGAAGTGCAAAATGGGAGCCACCCTATTAAATAGGTTAAGAAAAGAAGAAGAATGGAGTGTGGAAAGAATCAGAGCCTTCTGGGTGTATTGCCAAGAGACAAAAAAAATTGATGCCCCTTATGGTAGCATGAAAGATGATGAACAGTTTGATAAGTTGTAGGATGATGAGCATCCAGATTCTGACCCAAGCACTAGTAGGGGCAATGACTTCGACGAGGAATCCGAAGAGTAGGTGAAAGAGGAAGCTGAGACATTGACATCCTCCACTCAACAAAGGAGAAAGTACACATGGAAGCCTACCTATGTTGCTTCAAAGTGTGACTGAATATATCAAGAGCCTCACAGACACTCACTTGGGCCTCAAAAACAACAAGAGTGACCCAACAACAATAGCTAGAGACTGTAGAGATGGGGGACTCCTCGCCTGCTAAATGATAGCACACAGAAAGTATTATGGGAGAAGGCTCACAAGAACCTGCCGCAAGCTAGGTGCTCACAGTGAGCTAGGAGTTCAAAGTAGGTGAGGAGCCAACAATAAGCGAAGAACCGCAATCATCTAGTCAACAGGTAATGTTCGCTCCTTCTTTTCTTACTTCTCAATATTTAGTATCCTCTGCTATTTCCATGGTGCCCCTCACTACAACTATTGGCCCTTCCTTTTCCACCTCTGCCATAATGGTAGTAGAGGGTTTCTCCTAGTTCACCCAGATAGGGCCATTTATCTTAATGTCTCTACAAACCCTGACACTAGCTACCACTGCCCAATCTCTCCTTGCCTCTCTTTTTGCATCTCACTGCCATTGGTACCCCTCCTGCTACTACTATATCAAGCACAACCCAGTTCACCTAGCAATTGGAGTCTACCATGAGCCCACAATTGCTGCAACAACTAATGAGTTTTGCTGGTTCACAAATTGAACTTTGGAAAATTTCAAATTTCTCCCCGCAGACTATCAATCTCCCAAAGAGGAAAATGCACGGGCCCGCTACAATTACGTTACCTTTTTCTCTACCTCTTGGTGCACCTATTATAGGCAGGCTAGTTCAATCGCCATGCCAATTCAAGTGCATTCTCTTAGAATGCAAAAGAAAAAGGCTAAGGATGACCAGAAGCCAACAAAGTCGAAGGTGTATACCATTTACAATGAAGCGCAAGCAAAGTTGAACTTTGCAACCATATATCTGAACATGGTCAAACTACAAGGTGAGATTCTACCGGAGGATTACAACATGTATGCTGGGGGACTTGATATGAATGCAACCTGACCACAAGACAAGGTAGAGCTCATGGAGGAAACATAGTGGGTGGTGATGACTGACTTCCTTTAGTCTAGCTACCAGCTAAAGAAAAGGGAGGAGCAGCTAAAGCTTCTGAAGGAAAGGGTTAGTTTCCTAGAGATGAGGGAGAAATTGTTGGAACTAGAAGTTGTACGCTTATTAGAGAAAGCACAGGCAACATAGTTGGAGAAAAATAAAATCCAAGAGGAACTCACGAAGTCCCAATACATTGATCCCAACCTAATCAACAAGTTGCAGACAAAGAACCAAGAATATTAGAGCCAATTAACTCTAGCAAAATAGGCGACACAACAAAAGGATAAAGAGTTTGAACAATGGTGTGCTCAATTTGAGCAAAATATGCAAGAGAAAGAGGTAGACTTTGAGGCCTGAAAGGCCCAATTGGAAAAGGAGCTCCAAGAGACGAAGTCTTCTCTTGGCACAGATTTGGAAAACCAAAGCCGAGCCGAGGAAAATTGGTCCAAAGAGCTAAGCAAAATTGAGGGAAGACTTGCATCCGCAAATAATAGAATTGTAGAATTGACAAAGGATGTTGCCTCGAAGGATGCAAAAATTTCCCTTCTAAGGAATGCTCCCCAGGCCCATGTTGCTCAGCCGGACCTCATCCCAGTAGCTCAATAGGTATATACTTTTGGAGATTGTTGGATGTTATGGATGTGTTGCTGATATGTGGTTGTCATTGATGTCAACACTATTAGCATTTGGTGTATCTATTGTTGTATATGTCGAGGATATTGAGAAAATTATAAGAAAAAGTGTTTTAGGTTCCTAGTGGAACTATGCAGGTCATGAAGGCATTTTGTTTTGTACATAGAAGATTAGCTGATGTGGATTAAAGGTTTTATTTTTTAGTATGTCTAGATCATCTACCATAAGTTTCAGAGGTCCGCGTGAAGTTCTATGTGAGTTATGGTCTGACAGTGTTTTGCTGGTCTCTATCAGTGTTCTTGAATGAAGATTGTGTGATTCTAGTTATCTCAATTGTTGTGGATGCTTCTCTATTGTTTCTTGGTGTTCTCAAATGTCTCTAGTTCATTCGCTATCTTTGTGGTATGTCCACTTGATTCGGTGAGCTCGTAATTGAAGATATTTTCTTGCGCATGTTCGATTTTTCATGTTCCTGGCTGACATGTTGATGATAGTGTGTTGCAGATGTTTGAGGTGAAATTAATTAAAGTATTTTTGTGTTGGAGATATTAATTTGGGTCTCCACTATGTTGTGGTCAACCTTGGTGGGTTTGCATTAAAATTTAGCTATTAATCTAGGCCGACATTGCAAATATAATTTATTTTTCTTGGCCAACCATGTTGTAATGAAATCTCCTATAGCAGATATATAAGAGTGATTGTGTGATCGGTGGAAAGTATGCTTCATGTGCTCTTATGTGCATATGTGTGAATATCATTACTAAGTAGAGTGTGAAGAAGATTGTGTGAAGTGTGAAGAAGTGTTGAGATTAATTGGAACTATAATCAAGCTTGAGCAGAAGCTAATTTCTCAGTTCATACCCTCCAGATTTTTAATCCAACTTTTTTGGGCAGTGAGCCCCTTTTGGAATTGAGCAGTGAGCTCTAGGCAGTGTGTCTGAATGCATGTGCATTCCCTTTATTGTTTTTCATTATAATTTTAGCAGGGTATAATCTTATGGACTAACATCCACCATTGTTTTTCCCCTAACAGGGTTTCTACGTAAAAAATCTTGGTGTTCTTTATCTCTCTGATGTGTTAATTGTTCATTCATTAGATCTGAGATTAAGGATAAGTTAGAAAAAGTTTAAGTTTATGTGAAAACTGCTTCACCCCCCTTTCAGTTGTCTGTCCTTATTTGGCCAACAATTAGTATCAGAGCTAGTTCTTCTAAAGAATTCTAATAGCTTGAGGTGATCTAGGATGGCAACATTCAAGAAGGATAGTCCTAGATTTGATGGCACCAACTACTCACTGTGGAAAGTTAGGATGCAATTTCATCGATAGTGCATTAGTGATGCTTATTGGAAGATTACAAGAGATCAATATACTATTCCTCAAAATGGTCCCTCCTCTGCTGATGAGATCAAAGATATTGGAAGTAATACTAGAGCTATGGAAGCATTGGTGAGGGCTCTAATAGATTTAGAGATGGCTAATGTGATAGGTCTACAAATAGCTCATGAGATCTGGATGAAGCTGGAAACTTTGTATGAAGGAGATACACAGGTGAAGATGGCTAAGCTATAGAGCTTAAAAGGAAAGTATGAGAATCTGAAGATGGGGGAAGATGAAAATATTACTTCTTTTATGCAAAGAGTAAATGAAATAGTGCTAGGTATTAAATGTGCCAGTGGTTTAGTGAGTGAGGATGAAATTGTGGCTAAGATACTCAGATTCTTACCTCCTTAAAAAATGAAGGTTCATGCTATTGAGGAATTTATGTCTATAAACAAGATGACAAGAGATACACTAATAGGGAAGCTTGCTACTTTTGAAATAAGTGAATTTGGTGAATCTACACCAAAAATTGAATCTACATTCAAAGCTACTATATCCGGAAGTTATAGGAAAAGATACAGTCCAGGAGAGAGCTCCAGAAATATATATAAATATTATGAAGAACTAAAATAGCTCGAAGACAAAGAAAGAGAAGTAGAAGAACTAGAAGCACTAATTGCAAAGCAAGAAGGAAGAGGAAAAGGTAAGTATGAAGATGTATTTCCTATTAAATGTTTTTCATGTAGTAAGATAGGTCATTTTGCATCAAGATGTCCTGAAAGAGTTCATAGGTCTAAGCCTATAAAACCTAGATTCCAAAAGAGATGTTACTTTATTGAAGAAGTAGTAATTGATGATGAGTCTGATAAAGATGATGGAAATGAAGATGAATGGGCTTTCATTGCTACCATTTAAAATAAACCTGTACCTACTGAATCTACTGAAGATAAGAAAGCTCTTGCAGCCCGAGTTGAGGTGAAGATGAGTGGGTCATTGATAGTGGATGCTCACATCATATGACCGGTGATAAAAGCAAGTTTGTGAGTCTACAAAAGTATGACGGTGGGGTTGTAAGATTTGGAGATAACAATGCTTGTGTGATTCGTGGAAGAGGTTCTATTGGCCTTGGTGGTAAGGAAAAAATTGATGATATTCTCTATGTTGAAGGCCTAAAGCATAAGTTGTTAAGTGTTGGAAAAATGGTACACAAGGGATATGATTTGCAGTTCAAGAATGGAAAATACAAGATTCATGGGAATTCCAGAAACATGATTGCTACTGGTGTGCAAACTAAAGGTAATATTTTTCACTTGAATACTACTAGTGGAAGTTGTTTAATTGCTCAAGTAGATAAAAGTTGGTTATGGCATAGAAGGTTGTGTCATGTAAACTTTAACAACATTATCAAGATAAGTTCTACTCAAGCAGTAAGAGATCTTCCTAGGTTAGTGAAGCCTGCTAATGTAATCTGCCAAGAATGTCAGATGGGTAAACAAACTGAGTCTCCTTCTAGAGCAAAACATTTCATTCAAATAATGTGCTGGAATTGCTACATACTGATCTTTTTGGTCCCTCTAGATTTAGAAGTATTCATGGAGAAAGGTATTTTATACAGGTCATTGATGATTACTCTAGAATGATTTGAGTTTCCTTTTTAAGAGAAAAGTGTGAAGCATTGGACAAGTTCAAAAGTTTCAAGGCCATGGCAGAAAATGAAAAAGGTTTGAAAATCAAATGCCTGTGATCTGAAAGAGGTGGAGAATTTATTTCAAAAGAGTTCAATTCTTATTGTGACGAACATGGAATTAAAAGACAACTATCTGCTCCTTGAACCCCTCAACAAAATAGAGTTGTAGAAAGAAAGAATAGAACAATTCTGGATGCTTCCAGAACAATAATGATGGAAGGGAATGTGTCTCAGATGTACTAGACTAAAGCAATAAGCACTAGTATATATACTTTGAATTGGGTAAATGTGAATGGTAATTCTGGTAAGACCCCTTATGAATTATGGTTCGGTTACAAGCCTACTATTAAGTATTTCAAGATCTTTGGAAGAAAATGTTATATCAAGAGAGATGATGATGTCACTTTGTGTGCATACACTAATGTTGATTGGGCTTGTGATGTGGATGATAGAAAGAGTACTAGTGGTGGTTCTTTCTTCTTAGGGAAGAAGCTAGTGTCCTAGTTAAGCAAAAAATAGAATTCCATTTCTCTATCTACTACTGAAGAAAAATATATTTTTGCTTCCAATAATTGTACTCAAGTGATATGGATGAAATAGATGTTGAGAGATATCAGAGTAATATATGAAGAGCCTATTTCCATATACCGTGACAACTCAAGTGCAATAAATATATGAAGGAATCTAGTGCTACACTCTAAGACTAAACATATATCAATCAATTTTCATTTCTTGAGGGAGAAAGTGAATGCGAAAGAAGCCAGATTGGAGTATGTTCCTACCAAAGAATAGATTATAGATATATTTACTAAGCCATTTCCAAAGGATACTTTTGAGTATCTCAAAGGAATTCTAGGGGTAATTAACCCTTCTGATAAGAACTAAACAATGCATTTACTTGCATCAATCTATGAGCCTTATTGCTATATTCTGATCTAGATTGATGTCTCCATGGCTGCTACTCAGGGGGAGTAGTCAAATGTGCAGATATGTGATTCAAAGCATGTTTATGGAAAGGTCATGGTTACCTTTGCCATTGATGTCAAATGGGGAGAAGTTTAATGTGAAAAATATATCAGGGGGAGAAGAGCAACATGACGAATCATTTCAAAAATGAAGTGCAAAAGAAGTCAACATGTTGGGTTGATGGTATTTTTCACATCATGTGTTGTCATCAATGCCAAAGGGGGAGATTGTTGGAGATTGTTGGAGATTGTTGGATGTTGTGGATGTGTTGCTCATATGTGGTTGTCATTGATGTCAACACTATTAGCATTTGGTGTATCTATTGCTGCATATGTCAAGGATATTGAGAAAATTATAAGAAAAAGTGTTCCAGGTTCCTAGTGGAACTATGCAGGTCATGAAGGCATTTTGTTTTGTACATAAAAGATTAGTTGATGTGGATTAAAAGGTTTATTGTTGAGTTTTTCTAGATCATCTTCCAGAATTTTTAGAGGTTTGCGTGAAGTTCTATGTGAGTTATGGTCTAACAGTGTTTTGCTGGTCTCTGTCAGTGTTCCTGTAATACCCCTCTAGTTGTTGGTACTATGTCTTTAGATTTGCTTATGCTGTTTGACAATATCTTATTATAATAGATCTTGATACCTTGTTATTATTGTATGATAGCTGACATTGGAGCGATGATAATGTTATACTTTGATGTGATGATACATTATGTGGTTGCTTATGATTTATGCTATGTTTTTTTGGATTAGCGTAGTTGCTATTTGAGTTAATATTGATGTACATTCATATGATGATTTATCGATGCTTTATTCTTGTCAGTCTTGTGTGACTGTATTGGTGAAGAGGACGAGATTACATCACTCGTATATGAGCGCCCTATGATTTTGTGATTTCTTTTCATAGTGTGTCTGCTATGTTTATATGCATGTTCGACATTCATCTTGTTTGCAAGATTGCAGGTATAGGACATCGTCTCCATCTGGCTTCACAGGTCTGAGCGTGTCCATTTTCCTAATGGTTATGTTGATAGAGAGATAGTAATGGAGTGGCCTTGTCAAACCACAAACCCAGTCACAGTGTGTCGTCAGTTCGTGGTTGGTTGGTTGTTGTGTCATGTCATCTTTGGTTATTTGATAATTTATTATCTTGTGAGATTGTTTGTGAAAATTAATGTTTTAAATTTTAATTTATGTATTTTAGATTAAAGTTGTTAAAAGTTGTTATTTAATTTAATTAATTTAATTTAATTCGTCTCATAAGGTAATTTAATTCTTTTGATTAAATTTATCTTATTAAGTGGATAAATCAATTAATTAAATTCAGCTTGTTGATTAAATAAATAAATTAATTAAAGTTGTTTTGATAAAGTGCATAGTTTAAATTATTTAATTTTTTTTTGAAATTATATTGTGATTTAAATACCAAAAAGGGGATATTTAATTAAATGATTTGTTAATTTTAATTGTGCAAATTTAAATTTAGGAAAAAAAGATATTTAAAAGGATTGTTTTCTTCATGTTATGAATTTTGACTTGGAGTTTAAAAAGTGATCTTGAGTAGAATGTTGAAGTTGGAACTAATGATTCAATTTTGATTACATGCAAAATGAGTTTTAATGCATAATAATATCTTGGATTGAGAAGATATCTTAGGTGACAAGTGTTAGTTAATTTATAAAGGGATTTGATTTGGGATTTTTTTTACGGAAAGGATATTAGGAATTAATGAGAAGAGGAAAGATTTGTTTTTTCATGGGAAAGGATACAAAATTTTTATGTGAAGTTCTTCTCTTAAAAAAA
>VDFB02047230.1:623158303-623284035 GCA_007258455.2 Sequoia sempervirens
CCCTAAGAGAGCCATAAGTCATAGGATAGACTTGATACCAGGGGCTACCTTACCAAACAAAGCAACCTATAAGATGACTCCTCAAAAAAATGAGGAAATAGCTAGGCAGATTCAAGAACTCCTAAACCAAGGTCTTATTAGAAAGAGCATTAGCCCATGTGCAGTACCCACTGTCTTAGCACCTAAAAAGGGAAGAGAATGGAGGCTTTGCACTAATTCTAGGGCCATAAATAAGATAATCATAAGGTATAGGTTCCCTATCCCTAAGATTGAAGATCTCATGGATTGTCTAGGTGAAGCTAGGTACTATACCAAGATAGATTTAAAGAGTGGTTATCACCAAATTAGGATACATGAGGGAGATGAGTGGAAAATAGCTTTCAAAACCAATGAGGGTCTCTATGAGTGGCTAGTTATGCCATTTGTATTTTCTAATGCCCCCTCCACATTCATGAGACTCATGAATGAAATCCTCAAAGACTACATTGGCAAATTTGTAATAGTGTATCTTGATGATATACTGATCTATAGCAAAACAAGAGAAGAGCACCTCCAACATATTAAGTTGATTTTCAAGAAGCTGCAGGGGGAGAAGCTGATGATCAATTTGGAAAAGTGTGAGTTCATCAAAACAAAGGTGGTGTACCTTGGATTTGTGCTATCACATAGCAACTTGAAGATGGAGAGCAACAAAGTGGAAGCCATCCTCAATTGGCCTACTCCAAAGACAGCAACAGAGGGAAGAAGCTTCCATGGTCTTGCTCAATACTATAGGAAGTTTATAAGGCAGTTTAATTGCTATTTGTGCTCTATGTTGGATACCACCATAAAGGAGGAATGAAGACTAAGTTTGTATGGAATGAGCAAGCTAACAAAAGTTTTGAGTTGTTGAAGGAAAAGATAGCACCCAACCTATTTTGTTGTTACCAAGCTTTGAGAAGCTATTCACCATCCCGGTGTGATGCAAGCAATGTGGCTATTGGAGTTGTTCTCGATCCAAAGAGAGATGGCCGGCTTTCATTCGAGAAGTTAAGTGAAGCCTAGAAGTATTCTTCTTATGACATGAGATGTATGCATTGGTCTAGAGCTTTAGGAATGGAGCCGCTACTTGCTTCCCAAGAATTCTGGTATGAACAATAGCTTTGGAGTTCCTGAATTCACAAGAGAATTTGAATCATAGACACATGAAATGGGTAGAGTACTTGCAAGCTTACACCTTCAATATCAAGCACAAGAAAGGATCTCTCAACAAGGTGGCAGATGCCTTGACTAGAAGAGTCCTCACAATACAAGAGATTCAGTTGAAGAGCATGGGAATAGATCATTTCAAGGATCTACATGCAGATGATGAAGATTTTGCAGACATCTATAAGGTATGTGTTGAATACAAGAATCACTTTCATAGTAAATATGTTGAATATACTTTTCAAAGTGATCTTTTGTTTAAAGGGAATTAGCTATGTGTTCCTAGAGGTTTTATTAGAGATAACTTGATACAATAAAATCATAATGGTGCATTGAGTGGTCATTTTGGGATCACCAAGACTCAAGAACTTGTTCAAAGGTTTTACTATTGGCCAAGGATGAACCTAGATGTTAGGAGGTATGTGGAGAGTTGTATGGTGTGTCAAAAGGCCAAGGGTACTTCTTCAAATGCAGGCCTATACCAACCACTGCCTATTCCTACTAGGCCATGGGAATGCTTGAGTATGGACTTTGTAGTTGGGTTACCCAAGACAAGACAAGGCATGGACAGTGTTTATGTGGTTGTGGACAGATTCAGCAAAATGGCTCACTTTGTGCCATGTAAAACAACCAATGATGCCAGTCAAATAGCCTCTCTTTTCATCAAAGAGATAGTAAGGATTCATGGATTACCAATCAGCATTGTATCAGATAGAGACACTAAGTTCATGAGTCATTTTTGGAAGACTCTTTGGCAAAGATTGGGCACTAATTTATCCTTTGGATCTGCATACCATCCCCAAACTGATGGTCAGACCGAAGTGGTTAATAGAACTCTTGGAAATCTCTTAAGGTGCTTGACCAAGGAGTATGGTCAACAATGGGATCAATTGATTGGGCAAGCTGAATATGCCTACAATGACACTATAAACAGATCAACAGGGAAGAGTCCTTTTGAGATTGTCTATGGACTACATCCTAGAGGAATCTATGAGCTGAGAGAGTTAAAGGATGGAGTCAAGGGAAGTGGATATGCTGATGATTTTTCCTATGCAATGCAGGAGGTTCATGAAACAGTCAGGAAGACATTGGTAGAAAATACCATGAAGCATAAGACCAAGGTGGATGAGCATAGAAGAGAAGTGCAGTTCCATGTTGGAGATTTGGTGATGGTGCATTTAAACAAGTCTAGACTTCAAAAAGGAGTCCCCCATAAGTTACAAATGAAGAGGATAGGTCCCTGTCCTATCTTGGAGAAATATGGAAACAATGCTTTCAAGGTGCAGCTACCAGATGACAGTGGACTGTCCCCTGTTTTTAACATTACAGATCTAGTTCATTATAAAGGACTACCTCCAAACATGGATCAGACCCTCCATGAAGTCATCCAAGATGTGGAAGAACTCAAACTGCCCTCTGCTACAGTCAAACAAGCTGACAGTGTATTGGATACTAGGGTCTATAAGAGGACTAGAACCAAAGAATACAAAGAACATCTGATTAAAAGACATGGTCAACCTGATGCTGATGCAGTGTGGATCAAGGAGTCAGAGTTCAAGAAGTTGGGCATTGATCTCAACTTGCTCAATCCAAGGGTGCATTGAAATCTTTTGTTTTGGGGAGGATGGTGCAGGAGCACCTATGCTAAACTCCAGTTTGTTATGTTCAATTTTGGCTTGTACCTGACCTTAGCCAAGCTAGGGTAGTGGTGTGTTTATTTTGGACCTTAGAAGGTCTTGCTTGTGTGTGGTGAGTTAGTCACTAGGACTAAAATCATCTTAGTGTAATCATTGTTGTTAAATTTTGCTTTAATTAGCCTTAGACAACTTATGTTGGAATGTAAAGCATTAAATGTGTGCTAAACACATCTAAGTTGTTAGAAGATGCCAAGAGGTAGTTAGGGGAGTTGTTGGCTCGGAATCAAGGAGATTGAGGTCCTAAGATGTAGGATGATGGCAAAGTTGCAAGAATGTTGCAAAGTTGCATGACAACATTGTTAGGTTGCATGCAACTTAGTTGTCTTGGATTCCCTAAAAATTAGGAGTATGGGATCGATCAACTTCCCTTGAAACATGGAAAAGGCATCTATGTAGGTGTGGTGGCTCGTAGACAAGCAGTTAGAATGCATTGTAATCAAGTTTTGGTTTGAAGGAATAGAGAATTTTTTGCATTTTCTGTGTATATCGTATGTTCTTGTGTGACAGTGCTATTAGATGAATTAGGAGTGTTGATTTGTTAGTAGATTTGTGTTTATACAATAGTTTTGAGTATCTTCCATTTTGTAATCAAGTCACTTTGAATTGATTTAGGGCTTTGAATTCATAAGTTGAGGTTGTAGAGAGTTTTCTTGTTTTGTATAGTCCAGTCAGTCTCTTCATGGCTCCCCCATAAACTCTGACCACAGGATCTTCCTGAGATTAGTTGGGTATGGAAGGGGAGCCAATGAACTATAAATATTTAGCAATAGGAGTCATGGGAAGGTGAGCAAGCATTTTTAAAATCAAACCCTAGGCGAGCTAGGATAGTCCAGTTAGGAGTTTGATGGTAAAAAGTGGAGAATATAGGCAGGGGTTACAAGTACTGTATAGAAAAAGCATGGTATCAGGTAGGGTAAGATAGGATCTTCACATGCCAAAAGGATTGAAGCTTCAACCAATCCATTTGTGTGAGAAATTAGGAAGAGATCATTGAAACCCTAAGAATTAGGCCTAATAGCCCTTTTTACCCTTGATTGTAGGAACCTACTGTACAAAGGAGACAGAGGTTTGGAACCCTGTGAAACATTTAAAGGCTCAAAAAGGGTGCCTAGAAATGAAGTTTATTTGCTAGGTTGTTTGGAAAGTTAAAGCAAGAAAAGCAAAAAGGTGACTGGTAAGGGCTACAAGGAATTAGGCCTCACCAAGGCAAATTCTTGAAATCGGGTAGTGTGAAGATTGAATACCATCCTAAATGGATCTAATTGGATGTGAAAGGCATGTTTACAGTACCTCTAGCTCCCCTGCAATAGTTCAAGATTGTATGTGATGTTGGTACTTAGATTCCTCTAAGTCCAAGAGAGAGTATACCAGTTTCAAAAGAGGTGTTGGTCTTCCAAGGTAAAGCACAAGTGGAAAACTCTTGGAGAAGAGTTGGAGTAGGACTTGGTTAATCATCCAAGCCCAACAAGAACCCATTGGTATATCAGGTTCTAGGAAGGAGACAGTGAAAAGGTCTTCTAAAAGATTGTGCAAGCAAGCTTTGGTTCACCATACACCATATTGCCTTCCATGAGAGCTGATAAGAAGTAATAAAAGTTGTAAATGCTAGTTAAGAAACATTTAAAATAGGAAATGTAGAGATGTCATCATCAAAAACATAGACCAAGTATAATCCTTATAGAATGTAATCATAAGATGTAAACTTCGATAATATTAAACATGTGTAAGCAAAAGAATTATAAGATGCAAGCATGGTAATCATAAGAAAATATGTAAACTTTGATGAACATGTAATATGAAAATGATTGTATGGAAAGTAATCATATTGATCATTATAAATTGAATAGAAAGCATGAGCATGATAGACTAAACATGATTTAATATAAAATAGAATTAAAAATTAGACATGCATGCCTAGAATACATACCTTTGTGTGACCAATATGGATGTGAAAATTGAAGGTGAATCGTGCCCCTAATCCAAGTAGTCATGGATACATGTAACTTGAAAAATAAACAAAAATCTTGCTATCCAAGAAACAAGATCAAGTGAAAAGAATGGAAATAGTCATAGAATAAATATATAACATATAATATGTAAGAAAAGAGAAAAGTGAAGATATTTAACCAATAAAATTAACCTCATTTGATAGGCTAATAATAATATGCTAAAAAATGTGTCACTATAATCCATGCCCTCAAGGGACTACCCATGCCATTATGAAGTATGATCCCATGAACAAAAGTATGTCGTAGAGATGCCAAGTGTGAAATATGCTAAGAAGGAACTAACTTAGGGGTAAATGAAAGCTAATGGATCCATTTTTAGTGGAAGTGTCGGGCTTGAAAAAAATCTTGATAGGAATGAGTACTCATTTTGAAAAATGGGTACTTGTTTAGAATTAGGCTCTAACCTAAATTTATACTCGTATGAAATGGGTAGCCATTTTTATTTTTAAAATGGGTATATATTTTAAAATGGATACACATTTTAAAATGAAATGGGTACCAATTTCTATTTAGATCATAGTTCACTCCTTTTTAGAACAGGTACATGTTTTGGAGCAAATACACATTTCATAAAATTTGAAATTTGAAACCATGATTTTTATTTTTTTAGGCTTGGAAACCCAATCCTAAGCATTAAACTTTCAAGTACAATGGCATGAAAACAATAAGAGAAAAAATAAGTTTAGTAATACATAGCTAATAATTATTTTTTTCAAAAAACTTGATGAAATTAAAACCCATTATAGATGATGATGTCTATTTTTCAAATATGTAAAACAAATGATTGGACATCTTTTTATATTTATTATTTAATTTTTGAGGAAAGTGTTCCATAAACTTGAAATGTCAAGTGTTTTATTTTTTGATAAATTTTATTTTTTAAACATTTAAAAAATTATATATATGTCATCAATCCAAACATCACTATTTACACAATGAAATAAAATCATTTTATGGTTAGTTTAGCTCAAATTATGTTTTTCATACACAAGGGGTTTTCAAAAATTGTAATTAGGGAAAATAAAAAATAATTTAAAAAATATATTTGAAAAAACATACAAAAAATATCATCAAACTTCACTATAATACAAATATTTCTTCAAAGGAATTAGAGAAATACTTTTATTTAGGTAAAATTATGCTTTTCATACATGTGCATGTTATGACCCTTAAAAAAGTGACTTTAAAAAAGTCATTTTTGTACATCCTATACAAAATTAACTTGCATCATCTGGGTATTAGAATAAATTACATATTTTTAAAAAATACTCAAAATCCTACATTTTATTTTTGGAATTTCTTAAGATTCTATATGTAAGTGCTTCAAATTTTTACTTCAATTATGATAAATTTTGATTTTTTAGGAAAAATAATTTCATTTTTTTATCAAAATGTGGACTCAATTTCTTGCACTTACCCTTAGTTTATGTTTCAATGTAATACATCAATACACATAATTCCCATGTGTGGGTTGACAAGAAAAAAATAGTTAACCTCATGTGGTGCAAGATTAGACATGTCTATTATTACAATGAGTGAAAAAGTAATAAACTTATGTTCTAATAGTTGTTGCAATATAACAAGTGGAGGCTCTTTCAATATAGTGAACTTAATCTCTTTAGATTAGATTGGTGTATGTATGGTGATTCTCAAATTATGAGTGTAAAATGGATGCATCCTCTATTAGAGTAAAATGGTGTTTCCTAGTTAATAATATAATTAATTAGGTCTCTTTTCACACTAGTTACTTAATCTTACTTAGGTCATGTTCTTTTTTATCTCAAATCATAAGATTGAGACACATGTCACATTTTTTTAATCCTCACCTAGATTTTTTTTAGGGTTGGTTTTTTCCCTTTTTTCCTCATTATAAGGATTCATTGTTGCATTAATGCATTGTATTGCACATTCATAATGATTTATGGTTTTTTTGGATTAGTAGTCTCTTTGACCTTGAAAAAAATTCCTATTGTTATTATTATTATTTTGATAGGTGTTTGATTGTAGATGATCTTTAAGAGATATAGGGTTGAGGAATCAACTCCAACATGGTATCAAAACTCAAATTTGTAATTCTTTATCTAATTTTTGAGATATTTATCCTTGAGCAATCACATGATGCCTTTTAGAGAAAAATGGACCTTACCATCACACTTAGAAGATGTCAAAACCCTTAAATCCATATAAAACTAATTAAATTTGGATTTGGGAGCTTTTAGAGCAATTTTTGAGGTTATACGACCCAATTAATAGTGTTTACAACATGCATTATACTTCTAGCATGAACAATGTCTTTTTAGGCTATGAATAGTGTTTCAAGCATGAATAGTATTTCAAGATATGAGTAGTGTTTCAGGCATGAATAGTGTTTTCAAGTAGTGAATAGTGTTTTTTCATGTCGTGAATAGTATTTTAGGTGTGAACAACGTTTTCAAGCTATGAATAGTATTTTCAAGCCATGAACATAGTTTTAGGTTTAAGTAGAGTTTTCAGGTAATGAATAGTGTTTGCAGGTCATGAATAATATCTAGGCTATGAATAGTGTTTCTAGCTTCTTTCTTCTTGTCTAAAGGAGTAATTTCATGAAAATGATCATATCTTAGGCATACAAAGATAGTTTTTCATAAAAAAGATATTGTTGGAAACTTAGTTCTAAGAAATTTCCAATGGTGTTAATATTTTTTTTTGAAATTTGGTGCTAGTGATTTTATCACTTGAAGTAGGATCTAGCTATTTGCACTTCTACGCTAATAATTTTTTGTCTGGATCTTAATTTTTTGTGATTCTTGTATGTTGCAAGCATGTGCAAATTGGTGTTTTCATTGATGTCAACAATCTTGTGTTTTCATTAGTTTCAACTGTATGTGTTGAGGGAGATTGGTGTTGGAGATGAACAATTGGTGTTGTCTATGCTTTGATTTGTTGCATTATGTTGTCATTAGTTAATCTATTGGTGTTAACCTCTGTTGTTACTTTGATAATATATGGATGTAATAGTGGTGAAGATGATATGGATCTGTCTCTAGTGCTTGGTTTCCAAGTGCTTTTGAGAAAATTTGATAAAAATAGGTAATAGTGTGTTGTAGTGTTGTTATGGGTTACAAAGAGATGTTTTGGTTTTGCTCCACATTTCTTCTAAGTTGAAGATCTACCTATGAAATTTAGATATGTTGGTGAGAGGTGTTATATTCAAGAGATGGTATGCTAGATTTTCATACAGTAAAAGTTGTGTTCACCAGTGTGTGACTGTGCATTGTAGAGATGTCTGGGAGAAATTTTTTTGCTCTGCCTTTCTCTGTAATTATAGTGCTTCAAATCTTGTGATTTTGAAGGAGTGTTGATGGTGTTGGTAGTTTACCTCAGTCAAGAGGATTTTGAGGTTTGGTACTTTGGAAGATAGTTTTTCAAGTAACAGTGTATGGCAGAGTTGTCTAAGTGTATTGGGTTGTACATTCTTTATGTGGAAGTTGTTGCGAAGGAGTATGCTAGATTTCAAGTTGTTTGAGGAATATTATAGATTGTGTTCAAGTGTGGTGTGTGGTTCATAGGTCATTCTTGGGTTTGAGGAAGCATGCACTTAAAAGTTTAATAGTGTTTGCATAGGTAACGACTGACCTAGTGTTTACACTACATGTGAAGGATAAAATATTGTTTAAGGAAGCATGCGGTTAAGTGGTGTTGTTTATTTGGGTCCCAATTAAGTTTTGATGTGGTCCGCATTCACTTCTATCCCCCAAAAAAGTGTTTTGGAGTTGACCTAATTTGAATTTGCATGTTTGAGGTGCATTACCGACCTTGGAGAGGGTTTCAAGGTTGAGGATGGTATAAGTATGAGTTGAATTGTTGAAGAAGGATAAGATAGATGAAAGTGAGAAGAGTGAGATACAAATTTCAAAGTTGTAAGGTGAAAATTTGAGCAGAGTAATGTGAGCTTTCAAGTGTTGGATTACCAGATGTAGTGAGCAAAAGGTATCTGTAATCATTCAAATAGACTGTGAAGGTGTTGGAGCTATTGTGGTGGATTTTCTGTTGCATTGAGATCATGTTCTTTGTGTAACATTTCTTCTCTATCTTATTTTTCATTTTGATAGTGAGCCTTGGCTATGAGCCTTTTTGGACAATGTGTCCTATTTGTTGAGAAAGGGTGTCTCAAACTTGCTAGCCTAAAAGGATTTAGGTTTTGGTTTATAAGGCTGACAAGTGAAGGTTGATGGGATGAAATGGCCAGTCTCCTTGATGTCCCAATAAGCTCTCCATGGGTTGGCATTAAGTGCTTCCTCGAGTTGACAATCACATATTGGAAAGAATCAATGGTGAGTCTCCTCGATATCTCGACAAGCACTTGGCTTATCGCTAAATGTGTTTGGAGTTTGCATCGGTCATAGTTTCATCGATAAGACAAGTGAGTGTCAGCGAGATTGAATGAGTAGTCTCTTCGATGTACTGTTAACAACTTTGTCAATGAGACTTCACCATGTTAGAGGGAGTCACTTGGAAGTCTCTTCGACATTCTGATGAACTAAAGGTTGGCGGTAAAGCTTCATTGGGGAGATAGACACATATCAAAGGGAGTCATCATAGAGTCTCTTCGATATCCTGATGGAAGGTGCTAGTAGCAGTGAATGGTTGTGAAGAACTCTTCATCAAAGGGAATGAAGGATTTTGTTGGGATGTAGATGATAGTCCCTTTGAAAATTTGATAAAGTGGGATCTAATGGCATGAAGGATAATGTTAGTTGTATGTTGGTGACATGGATGATGCATAGGCAGTGGGGACCACCCAATCAAGGCTACAAGGTTTGTTAGTAAGACTTTGTCGTATTAGGAATTTCTAATGAGTCCCTTCATCATCCCAATAGGATGAAATGATAGACATGTCAAAGTAATAGTGAGATTTTGGAGAGACAAGGTTTGAAGTCTCTTCGATGTTCTGATATGACTTTGATGGGGCATAAGGTAATGATGGTTACATCGTTTGTGACCATTCGTCTATTATGGAAGTTGGAACGATGGTTTCCTAGAATTTTAGAGATATATGTATGAACATGCCATAGTGCATTGTAACAGTGTGAAGTGTTGATCAGAGTGAATGTAATTGAATTGTTGCCACATTTTTTTTGTGAATTAATACCTGAAAGAGCATAGCTTTGTACTTGTATGTCATTTACATTTTACTGTAATACAAGAGATCTCTACTTTGGTGTGTGGTTTTTTTCCCATAAGGGTTTTCCCATGTTAAATATGGTATTCATTCTTTGTTTTCTATTTTTTTTCTCATATGTGCATCTTAAATGAATTGTAACTACAAATTTTATTATAATTTTCTATATCTCTCTCTTGAAGATTAGGATTAGGAAGGCATTTTCTGCACTCTACTTTCCTTTCGCTATTTTGGCAGTGAGCCTTTCTAACCAGTTTTACAATTACTTATATTGTGAGCTAATCCTCACTGTGGTTTTTCCCTCCTTGGGTTTTTCATGTAAATCTGGTGTTCTCTTGTGTTTGGTGTTGGTTGTTTCAGTTTTTGTTATTTTCTTTTCATGCTTTAATTCATCATAATAGATTAAGGGTTTAATGAATGCTTGTGGATCGTAATGTTAATGAGGGTTTTGATGTTTTGATAAGATACAACTAATTCATGCCCATGTCAGTTGTCTTGTTCATTCAAAATTGTAGTGTTGGAAAGGTATTTCATAGCTATTCATAACTATCCATTCAATTTTTCCATAATCTACTTCAAGTGTCTTTTATTTAGTTTGTCATTATTTCACATTTTAGCTGATTACTTGGAAATTTTGATACTTGAAAAAATATTTGAAATGACCATATACACCATTTTTTTCTTATTGATGTCCTTTAATTTTTACTATTCTACCAAAATGAAGATCCAAGTACCTAATATTACTCTAAAATTCCTTTGAAAAATCAATAAAGTAACGTTATTAGTGTTATGATATTGAGGCTAAAATATAACCATTGCTTCCAAAGTTTGAACCCAAGGAAAACACTTTTTAATTTTATATGATAGACTTATCACAATTTCCTATAATGTATCCTTCATAAAAAAACCCGATATCATTAAATTCATCCCTTATAATAATATTTTAGGACCCTATAGCTACATCCAAATTTACTATAGTGTAATTATATTATATATTCACACACCACTACACATAAATCACCTACGTCATTGTAATTTATAAAATTATCCCAATGCTCAATGTCTCTAACTACTTACTAAATTGCAAAATTTAGACCAATAAATTATTTAGCTTCATCAACATTTAGATTCTCAATAGCAAGGTACATTTTTTAGTAGAATATTAATTTTATTAGAATCTGTAAGCATTATTTATAATCCATAATCTTAGTGCAACAAATAGAACTACGAAAATTGTAAATACAAATATATTTAACATCAAATTATCAAAATAGGGTTAGTATCCAAGAGAAAATGTGAGAGCTCATAATTTCTACTTCATTATTAAATAAGAATTAAAGAGAGATACAAACATATAGCCTTATAGTTTCCAAATCTAATGAGGATGAGAATAAGGCATAAAATTAAAAAATCAAGGGATTTATTATCTATGTTTACAAATATACAAGGATAATAAAAAATAGAATCCCATGAATGTGCAACTCATTATCATATCCTATCTAAATGATTAAAATAAATTATGTAATAACACTTAAATAACATGTACAATATGTTTGTAAAAAATAGTGTGGATTCTCTCAAGTTACTCCTAGACAAAATTAGCCAACTACGAGAGGATCAAATGTATTTTGCATAGATGTATGAGAAGGATCAGAATTCCAAGGGGAAGGGTAAGAAGAGTGCCAAAGAGGAGGCTAAAAATTCCCATGTACATGAATGAGGGGTAGTTTGAGGACGTATTTTGAAGAAGAAAAATAGGAATTGATGGATATGGTAAACTTGCACTATAATCAAGAGATTGAGGTTGCAATACTCTAAACAATCTGAAGTAATTATCTTATGTTTGGTTTGTTTTAGCTCTTCCATTTCATTTTTTTTCTACTGTCAGTTGGTTGTTTTTGGCTATTGGTTGTTGCTAGTGCTTTAATTTTTCTTTTCTTTGCTCAACAACATTTTGATGTAACTTGATGTAAAGGGTTTTGGGTCCCTTCAAAACATACTTCTCCTATATATTTAAAACATGTGCAATATCATACTTAGGATAAAATATTCAAAGTAATAAATTTTTTGATCTAGCACCCCTCTTATGTGCAATTGAGGTAGGAAGAAATGGATCTTGGAAACAATGTCATGTTAGATGCCCATGTGCAATCTAAAATAATTCCAAGTTACAAATAAAGTGAACCCCCTAGAATTCAAAAGAGAAAATATATAGGATGCAACTCCTTCCCAATTAATATATGTGAATGAGGAAAATATAGTCACCCTAATGTGAATAAATCTTAAGATTGTAGTGATAGAAGTGATCAAACCACTGATGCCACAAGTAGCCCCCCATAGGAGATATAAAGAGACTATGAAATATTTCATTATTAAATATCCCCTATGAAAAAAGAGGACGTATGTATATGAATGATAAAGATGATCCATCTATGGAAAATAACATTTCTCCCCCTAGGAAGAAACTATTGGTGTAATGTTTTCATTGATGTCAAAAGGTGTCATTGATGCCAAAGGGAATATCAGTGATGGCTTGGATGTCATTGATCTCTAAGGATTAGATTCTAGAAGAATTGTTGAAGTGTGATGGAGAGAAGAGAATGTTTTGTAAATGTTGCAAAGTTTCTCAAAAAGTTGCAAAGATGTTATGAAATATTGTCATGCTATTGTAGAGGTCACTTCCAAAAGCTAGAGGAGAAAATAGGTTGCATATTTGACATGGTTTTTTCAAGAGGGTTTGATTGGTATGGTCTACATGATCAAAGGATGTGTGGTGTGCTCAAAATTGATTTATTTGTCTTCTAGTCAAACTAGGGTTTTACAAAAGCCTTAAGGTGTTGCAGTTATGGTGATAAACAGTTTTATATTTTGATTTTAACTATGTACAGATGGTTGTAGGTTGTTTAAGTCATATCTTAAGCCATTGGTGTCATCAAAATTACCAACCCCTTTAATTACCTAGTGCTATGGTTGCTTTGACAGAGTGTCCATCGCAACACTCCTCCACATCATTGTTTGAGTTCACCACGACCATGTATATTTTGTGATGTGTGATGTTCCCTTGAAGAAGATCACTGGTGAAGGTTGAAGGATGGAAGATCAGATGACTATCACATAAGTCCTTCACATCAGATTTTAAAGTTTATCTTGGCTTATGTTATGTGTGATATGCGATAAAGTTTGATCAATGGATATGATGAAATTGGTTAGATCGGGCAGCTCCTCACTATCCTGCAACATGTATGGTGGGTCCTCAACTTGCCCTAGAAGATTGCAAGCTAATGACAATGTCTAGTGGGACTAGAAAAAAATGACAAGATTTGTTAGTGTAGTGTGACATCAAAAAGGACACATGGTATGCTATTGTATCTTTTCTTCATAAGATAATTGTGAAGCAAAAGGAATGTATGTGATATGTTATATGTGAAGGATGGTGGAGTATGACATCAGATAGAATAGATGGCAGTATTTGACTATCACAGTAAAGATTCGGTGGGTCCTTAGCTCTGTGGGAATGTGGGATAAGGACATGTGTCCCAAGGGCTAGGTGGTGACGTTTGATTACATTGCCTCATTTATTGACATTGATGTTGTGAATAACATAGCATCAAGCAAGACGTAATGGGAGTTCAACAATAGTGATCAAGCATTGGTGGTCGAAAGGTGATCAAAAGAAATCTTCAAATAAGAAAAATAAAGGTTGATTCCCTAGGAATAGTTGCGATATGCGATGGAGATCAAACGATGCCAATTAAATAGAGTTTAATTGCATGGTTACATTTTAAAGATGAAATATTAAATGAGGAATGATGGATTATGGTGAAAATACTACAGATCAACAATCCAAATTTAAAGATGAAGATTTCAAACATCTATGACAGTGTGAACAAGGGTTTTAGCTGTAAACTAACATTGTAAACATATTTAATTGATCCAACTACTCTAATGACCAATTTAATTGGTGATGTGATTTGCATGGTGGCGACACTGACTACAAAAGTGATCAAGATTAGAATCAGATCAAGTATACAAGGATATGGCATTAAATGCATATTAGGTTTAGGGTTTTGCAGTTTTCCATATTTTAGCATATTCAATGAATCATAATAGGTGGTGTGTGGATCATGGAATTCATGTCTTGTCGATCAAGTCATGAGAAGATAGACAATCAGTATGAGGCTAAGTATGTATATGTGAGCTCTTGAGGTGGAAAAAGAATGGACTAATAGAAAAAGGAAAGGTGAAAAGAGGTGTGTGTGTGTGTGTGTGAATGAGTAGAACCCAAACAAATATCAAAGACCTTTATTAGGGTTAACATTCAATGTGCAAAAAAGAGAGAGGTGCAGGGCATATAATTGTGTTGTAGAGACAACAAAAAATTGAGCAGTTGCAAATAGGGTTGCAACATTGAATTGTGTTCAATAAAATGAATTGTATTTCTTTGTATTGTAAATCTGATTAGTGGGTGCCATCAAATAATTGTGTATGTGCTCAGTGTAGGGAGTTGGTGCTTCCTTGGAGTGGGTGCTTCTAAAACTAGAGAATTGGTGTCTCCTTAGGGTTGGTTCCCTTAAATGTTGTACTTAAAATATATTCATTATGAGGATAGATTAGGATAGTAGATTTGAGAAACTATTCTCATCATGTTTTTTCCCATCTTGGGTTTTCCATGTATATCTTGTGTTATCTATAATTGTGTGTGTGTTCTTATTTCTCTACTTGGTTAATCTATCTACATAATGTATTAAGGGATAAATTTTGATGATATATTGATTCACCCCCCCTCTTAGTATATTTTTGTGTTCCAACAATTGGTATTATAGCCTTGGTTCCCTAGGAGAAGCTTAATCAGCTCAAGTAGATCTTGGACAAGTGAACACAAAGGCTAGTCAAGAGGGTTCATCTACAAACAAGGCGTGTTAGTTTGATGGATTAGATTATGCTTTCTAGAGCATTATGATGGAGACATATTTGGCATATTTAGGGTATGGTGTGTGGATGTCTATTAAGAATAGATATACACCTTCGTTTACTACTCCTATTGATGTTGCAAGAAAGAAAGATTATGAGAACAATGAAAAGGTAAAGCATGCTATTCTATGTGGTTTTTCTAGCTCATTATTTGTCAAAGTGATACATTGTGGCACCACACATGATGTTTGGAATAAGTTTAAAGGAATTTATGAAGGAGATGATAAATTGAAGTTGGAAAATCTACAAATTCTTAGAGCCAAGTTTGAAGGTCTAAATATGAGTGAAGAAGATAATATTGTAGATTATCTTCTTAGGGTTGATGAAATAGTAAAATCAATCAGAGGGTTCAAAGAAGAAGTGAAAGACACATTCATTGTTTAAAAGTTCCTAAGGTCTATGCCATACAAGTATGACTCCAATATATCTACAATAGAGTAAGAAAGAGAACTAGATAAACTTACTCTTGATGAGTTGCATGGTATATTCACCGCATATGAAATGAGGATGGGAAATGCAGAGTCAATCAAAAGAGATGTTGCATTCAAGGCTACCAACAAGGAGAAGGTTGATGTATCCAAGAAGGACAAGGAAGAAACCTCCACATTTGAACATGAAGAGACTAATGAGGAAGAATAAAATTTCATTAGAAGATTAAGAAGATGCTCTAGAAAGTATAGAGGTAAGTTATCCTTCAAGTGTTTTAACTATGGTAAAGTAGGCCATTTTGCTGCTAAATGTCCTTACAATAAGAAGGATAATGTTGAACAAGTAGATAGTAAAAAGAAGAAACCCTACTTTCACAAGAAGAAAAGTTTTCTGAAGAAGAAGAAGGGTCTGTATGTTCAAGACAAGAGTGATACATCTGATGATATTGATAGTTTAGATGATGAACAAGATTGTGCCTTTGTGATGGAAGAAAACGAATTTTTCTTCATGGCAAAAGAATCTAAAGAACAAAAGGATGGAAATGTTGAGGATCTCAGTGAAGAAGGTGAAGAAGAAGGAGAAGTTGACCTTGAAGGAGAACTAATATGTGCTTTAGAAGAAATTGATAACCTAAGAGAGGAGGTTGATAATCTAAAAAAGGAAAATAAACATCAGAAGAATCTTTCACAAAAGGAGACTTAAAAGATAGCTAAAAACCTTGATGAATGTAATTAGATGGTGATGATCTTGAAGATACAAGTGGAGGAAGCCAAAAGAATTGAAGATGTAGTTAAGTCTAAACTTCAGTTTGAGGTTAAAAAATGCAACTAGAGCCAAAAATACTTTATGTAAGAAAATATTTAGAAAAGATTAGAGAACAAATAGAAAAAGGCCCGAAGCTAAAGGTGGTGCAAGAGCACCTAATGGTGTTTTATGTCTCCATTGAGTATTTTGTAAAAAGATTGATGTGTCGTCATGAAAAACATGTAAAAGGGGACATGATGTGGTCATATTTGATGTATTTAGGTCTCAAAGAAGTCTTTAAGGGGTCAAGGATGTTAAAAATGCAAAGTTGCAAAAAATTGGAAGATGAAGAGTTACTTTGATTTAATAGGTTGTTAGTCGGTAAAAGAAGTTGAAAGGGCAGTTAGTAACTATTGGGAACCTCTTTATAAAGCTTGTTGAGGGTGAGAAAATGATCATCCATTGTAATATTGAAGAATTTCTATCAATAAAAGTACCCTACTTTAGTAATTTCAGAATTTCTTTCTATTGATTGTTAGTTGTACGATCTACATAGTAGTATTAGGCCTTGAATATTATTGTTTCAAGTAACACAATGAATTATATTTCATTTACATCATTTTTGAGGGGAAACCATTGAGTATACTAATTTTTTGAACTTATTTTCCTTAACTTAGTTTGAAACCCTCAATATTGGGGTTTTGAGAGTCTAACAAGTTTGTAATGGCTATTGTGAATATAAAATTCATCAAGCTCCCTTCGGGTTTTATTTTTTGCTAAGTACCGGACCATACCTCAAATAAACATCATCAACCCTTTTTGATAAATGACTGTCGACCTCTACCACGTGTCTGCTCAACGCTTTTTGAAGGGATTCTTCCCTTCGCTTTTCAAATGGCCCTCGCCATGTTTCCATGTGTTGTCGTTGTGCATGCTTAAAGGCTACTTCCCTTCACTTTTGAGTTGGGCCCCAACTGTGTGCCACATAGCCTTCATCTGCATGTGCTTTGGCGGACCCCACAACCGGTGCTAATGAAAAAGCACACTTCCACGTGTCTTCCTAGAGAAATCCTTCAATGACGAGGAGGAGGAATGAACCATGGGCTATGAAATGCAGCCACATGTCTCTTCGGTTAGTACTTCTTCAAAGCAAAGGATGAAGCAAACTATGGGCTGCGATATGTTGCCACATGTTCTAACTACCTATACCGGGTGGCGACACTTGTTTGCATAGGACTATGCCAGGACCACTGCCATCATTCGTAGGGGATGCACCTAGATGGGGAGCAACAACATGCTATGGCTTGAATTTTTTTCTATTACAACAACCAAGGGGAATCATTGCTACTACATCATTGCTCAAGATACTAAATTTTTTCTATTACTGCTCACTAGGCGGTGGGAATGCTCACTATATATACTGTTGTTTGCTTTTGAAGAGGGGTTCAAGGAGTTCGAGAATTGCAAAAAATGCAAAATTTTAGAAAGAAACTAGGCCCTTTTATTGTTATTAGATTATTTTAGAAAGACTCACAGACTATGCCATTGTTTGACTTTTCTATTTTTCTTAAGCTATTTGATTAACATTATATTGTGCCATTATTGTTTGAATGGTTCATTTGCAGAACTTCTATAATTTTAATGCAAGTTTGCTTGTTTAGATCATGTCTTTTGACTCCTCTTTTCAGTAAATGGGTGTGAAAATTATTTTATGTCATTGAATGCACTGATCATGCTTTAATCTTTAATTTATATCATTCTAGGACAGAAAATTATTGAAAGGGCCCTTAGATCGTATCCAAAAGATACATTTATCATGCCTTTTATCTAAATTTTGGCGCATCGCCTTAGTTAGATCCTTTATTTTTATATCTGCTTCCTTTTCCCTTTCAAAACCCCAATTACAAAAGAAGTCGGCTTCTTTAAAAACCTGAAGGTCACTTAGTTTATTGCAATAGGTCCCCCATAAACTGAGTTTCCTATAAAGGGTTGTTACCTTGCCAATTTTTGGCATCAATAGTTTTTCTTTTTTCTAGCATGCCCGGTGGGACCAAGCTTAAATGAACCTAATTTTAAGAAGGGTGTATGACCCATCGACCTATAACTAGATCCCAAACAACAAATAACCCTAGTTACTAGTGCCACCACTAGGAATAGTACAAGCCATGAACCAATTAGTAAATGTTCCACTTCCTCCGCCCTTTTCGCTAGCCATGTTGCCTGCTGCTAATAGAAATTATGTGGCATGGGACATCAAAAGTCCTCTTGTTACACCAGTAGCGCTTGCTGTTTGGGCTGCTATCCTGACCTTTTCTCTAAAATCCCTACCTAAGTTCATCGGAGATGGCTCAAGAACATCATCTAAACATCTGCAAGATGTTGTAGACGTCTGTTTGGTGCATAGAGTTACAACCCCAAATGTAGCACTAAGGCTGCTTGCAGCCTCTTTTAGAGGCAAGGCACTAGATTGGTACCACACACTACTATAAAATTCTATCAATACCTAGGATGAGCTTAGAGATCCTTTCTATCAAAGATTTTAGAATGATGGAGACTGTTCCTCACTATGTTATCAATTGTTTGCAATAAAGCGGGCCTCACACAAAGCCATGACTAACTTCAATGCCTAGTTCCATACAAGCTGGTAGAGAATCCAAGTTGATATTTTCCCACCACCCAAGCTGGCGTTCATGTTCTACTTGAAATCTATCAATCCCAACATCTCCAAGATGATCCATTCTTTGGGTGGGACCACACTATTGGACGCTTACAATGTCACTGTCAAGGTGGAGAACAATCTGATAGGAACTGAGAAGTTGCCACCTTGGCCCATCATTCCTATATTTCTAGAAATATCGGTTCATGCTCAAGAGATTCTTTCTACCAGCGCGTCAAATTCTCCTCAATCTATGTACACATATCTGAATGCACCATAGAACATTGCTTCTACATCTGACTTTCAAAGGAAGAGATGAGCGAGTTCAAAAAAATGTTACAGAACATCACCAATGGAATAATTGTCATTAAGCAAAACTAGGAAGTACCTCTGAAACCAACTTATCAAAAATATCAAGGTGGAAGGTCATCTTACCAATAGAACCAGTTCCAAGGAGGCACTCACATGAATCCATAGGTGCAAACAACAAATCAAATAGTACCGATGCCTTCTCCATTGCAGAGTGCTATCCTAAGCTCGAACAGAGAGTTAACTACAGGGAAAAACAGTTTAATTGATGACACAAACCCCTAGTGCTTCCCTTGTAGTGACACACATATTCCCTAAAATTTCATGTGTGGTAATCTACAACAAAAGGTGACGGAGTAGCACAACCAAGGCACAAAGTCAGATCCTGGAAGCTATGTGTATACCTCTTCATAAATGGAAAATGTGGTGCTCACCACAAAAATGCAAGGGACGTCACTGGAGTAAGAAGCAAACATCGCTCCTGATCACACACACTTCTCATGGATAGAAGAAGAAGAGGTGGTGTTCACAAATGATGCATCCACATCAAAAACATTGCAAGTGCAATTTGATTACACCACCTGCTCAAAGAGGAGATTCACAGGAAAACTAGTCAGTCTACAGCCCAAAGGTGCTTCTGACCAAATATCTAGTACCTCCACAGTAACACAACAATGTCTGTTGTGGAAGGAAATTGTTATAACCAAAGTTAAGGAGTAGAAGCCTTCGAACACATCACCATTCAATGTGGTGGAAGAATTGAAAAAATCATCCACTAATGTGTCTCTTTGGGATATATTAGCTATTCTAGAGCAAAAGATAGTACAACAAAAGCCTCTTTAGGAGGATGCGACCACAAAGCCAATATAGCAATTTTTTAAGAGAAAGGTCGTCGATCCATCACCACCTTCCAAAGTTCTCACAAATGGCATGGAGGTAACTTATTCTGAGGTTAAGGATAAGATAAAACCCAAACCATTCTTCCTAATTCTTATTGTGGGAGAGAAGTATTACATAATGCTATGATTGACTCTGGTGCTAGCACCACAATTATGCCAAAATAGATAGCTGAAGCTTTAGGGCTTAGCTATGAACCTTTAAAAAGTGGAGTGATGTAGCTTGATGGAAACAAATTTGAAACTATCAGTCTAATCAAAGACCTTCCCTTGACTCTATTCGCCTGCCCTAGCGTCACAATGCTGCAAGATACTGTGATCATAGATGTTTCCCCCATGTTTGGCCTTTGTCTATCCTGAGAATTCAATTCAAAGGTAGGTGGATACCTGTCCTTGGATTGGTCGCACATGATCCTCAGGACCAAGCACAGTGCAAAAATGAAGATATAATCTGAAGCTCTACATTCAGAACATGTGGTTGATGAAGCAATGACCAACTTTGAGGTTGCTCATACCTCTATCACCAAGAAAAAAATGTATTGCGCTGAGCTGCTAGAAGATGAAAACGTAATCGAAGTTCAGACCGATCAAGAAGATGTTCTTTTGAGTGAACATATGGATATTGATCCTTTTGGAAACTCCCATGCTACTAGGTTGAGAACCTATGTCATCTATGATGAAGATCAAGTACCCCCCAAGGTCATTAAAAAATGAAAAAGTGATCAAGCTTTAGACCTATGGATGCTACACTTTGATGGAGCAAGATGCAAGGTTAGCACAGGAGCTGGGATATGTTTAATATGCCCACACAATGAAAAGAAACTAAGGTCTTTTTGCTTCTAGTTTGCTTGCTCAAACAATGAAGTTGAATATAGAGGACTGGTGCAAGGTTTAAGCCTTGTAGAGCGAATGGGTATCAAGCATCTAATGGTGTTCAGAGATTTTGAGCTAATAGTCAATCAAGTCCAAGGAATTTTTGCAGCCAAGAATGTTTGCATGAGATCTTATAGACACTGAGTTTGGGAATTGATTGAGGGCTTTGAAGCCTTCAACATTCAGACGGTGCCTCGAGAACAAAATACAGATGCAAACCATGTGGCAGCAATTGGATGTCAATTTGACCTTGCCTACGAACTCATTCAAAACAAACACTTTGTACGAGTGATAGTCTGACCATAAATTCTGAACAATGATTAAAGCTAGCAAGTGTTCAATAGTGATGAACACATTGCCTCATTCATCCAATAGCCAGGAGAATTTGCTAACTAGCTCCAACCGAAGATCACTGAAGCTTATGAAGGACAAATTATTCAGCTGAAATCCAACAAGCTTCCAAAGGGATTGGTCACTCTCAAAAATATTTTTGATTGTAATGATGCAAGAAATGACAAGAGGAAGTTTGTAACAAACAAAAGTGACTGTGCAGATCTTCAGGTCGGAGATGGAAGAAAGCTCAAAGTCAAGAAAGACATCTCGCACCATGATAAAGAAAGGCTCATCGACTTTTGTAAAAGGTATGAAGGAGTAGTGGCCTAGTCATGCGATGACCTTAGGGGATATGATCCCAATATCATCCAACATACAATAGAGTTTGTAGAAGGTGCAAACTGGTCTGCCAAAAATAGAGGCTAGTTAATCCCAAGATTGAAGCGCTAATGGCACAAGAATTAACAAAGCTAATCCAATCACAAATTGTCTTTTCAATCAAGCATAGCACATGGGTATCCAATATGGTTCTGGTCCAAAAGAAGAATGGAGATATCTATCTATGTGTGGACTTTTAGGACCTAAACCGAGCATCCCTGAAGGATCATTACCCGCTACCTTCCATGGATTCCATCTTACAGATGGTGGCAGGTTCAGAAATGTTTTCTCTGCTAGATGGCTTCTCCAGTTACAATCAGATCTAGGTTAAAGAGGAATACCAACATAAAATGACGTTCACTACAAAGTGGGGAACATTCACGTATGCTAAGATGCCTTTCAACCTCTCAAATATAGGATCCACCTTCCAACAGGCAATGGATATTGCTTTTAGCGAACTGATCGACAAGATTATCCTAATCTATTTGGATGATTTGATGATGTTCTCCAAGTCCAAGGATGATCATTTTGGTCAACTTAAGATGGTGTTCAAGAAATGCTAGGAGTACGGGATATCCCTGAAGCCAAAAAAATATGTCTTTGGAGTATCGCAAGGCAAACTATTAGAACACATAGTGTCCAAAGAAGGAATTTCAATTGATCTTGAGTGGGTGAAAGAAATCAAAGAGCTTCCCCTTCTGGTCAACAAGAAAGGCATCTAGTCCTTATTAGGAAAGGTAAATTTTGTTAGCAAATTTATTTATAACTTTGCAGGAATAATTAGGCCAATCACCCTGATGCTGAAAAATGATCAAACATTTAAATGGACAAAAGAAGCTAGAGAAGCCTTTTTAAAAGTCAAGGATGTTATTTCCTCTGCTCCTATGTTGGTCAACCCAGACTTATCAAAGGAATTCATAATGTATGTATTCAATAGAAAGTTAAGCATTGCTACTATCTTAACTCAGAAAGATGATGAGGGCAAGGTAGAACACCTGATAGCATTTCACTCTCAGGCCCTGAGGGAATATGAGACAAACTACAACTTTGTAGAGAGGCAAGCATTTGCAATAGTAAAGGGACTCAAGAAGTTTTTCCACCTAATATCTTGCAATAAAGTGATTATTTATATTGCAAATTCTAGTGTACGTGAATACATCATGGAAGGAGAAATCATCAAGAAAAGAGCCAATTGGATTACCAAGATCCTCAAATATGACATTGAGGTCAAGCCTACAAAGACCATCCAGGGAAGAGGACTGTGTGAATATTTGGCACACGATGAAGAAATGGCCGCCAAAAAGGAGCAATCAAAGTTAGTCCTGACAAATGAGTCAGAGTCTAAAGGTTGTTGGCTAGCAGACAAAGTAAGGTCAATGCACACAGGAAAATATCCACTAAGCCTTCCTTCTAAGAAGAGAAGATTCTACTGCCTATAGAACAATGGATATGCGCTCATCGAAGGGATCCTATTCAAATGGAATTTCAACAACATCCTATTGTGGTGTGTCACTACTAAGCAAGCAAAAAGGATCCTAGACACTTACCACAATAGTGCCGCGGGCATAAAATTCTCCGTAAAAACCACCACCATCAAAATCTTGTGCACAGGGTACTTTTGGCCAACACTATTCAATGACTCCTATTCCTTGGTAAAATCTTGCAAGGAATGCCAGTTCTTCATAGGAAGAAGAAAGAATTCCGCAATGCCTCTCAATCTGATAGTGGTTGATGATCCATTCATACAGTGGGGCCTAAACTTCATTAGAATGATCAACCCGACCTCTAGTGTAGAACACAAGTGGATCTTGATGGCCATTGACTACTTAACTAGGAGGACCGAAGCTATACCACTAAAGAATGCGATGAAGGTAGATTTAGTGGACTTCCTTAAGGAACTGGTGATGAAATTTGGCCCGCCCAAAACCATCATCTCTGACAACACCAAAGCTTTCCTAGGATCTAAGATATGTCAATTTGCACTTACGTATGGCATATTCCTTAAAACATCATCAAACTACTACCCATAGGGGAATGGCTTAGCTGAGTCGACGAACAAGAATCTGATTCGACTCCTTAAAAGGATTGGGTTGGAGCACCAAAGGGAATGACATAAAAACCTCTGAGTAGTGCTCTAGGAAAACCACATAACTTCTAAGCAGGTCCTCAAGACTTTGTTGTATGAGCTAGTATATGTAAAGAGGCACTATTGCTTATCTCCATGGAGATTCCAGCATTGTAATTGCTAAAATCTCTTGAGGTGAAACAAAATGATGCCTTGGAAATCCAGTTGGTTGAGTTGCTAGAAGTGCAAGAGAAAAGGGAAGAGTCCCTAATAGCCATGACTAACTTCCAATAGGTGGTTAAATGGTGGTTTGAAAATAAAGTGTCTAACCAAGGTCTAAAGTGTGGAGACTTAGTGCTAAAGTTTAATGAAAGGGCTATGAAGCCGAGTCAACACGGGAAGTTTGACAACCTTTGGGAAGGCCCGTTCAAAATAATTCAATGCAAGGAACATAATGCATTTGAGTTGGAAGACATGGAAAAAGAAGCATTGGGAATTCCAGTAAAAAAAATTCACCTTAAATTATTTAATTAAGCTTACATATCCTACCAATGTAAATATGTTTATAGTACTTTTTTCTTTCTTTCTCTTTTTTATTTATTTATTCTATGGTTTGAGGTGGAGGAAAGCAAGTAACCCATTATTGTAGAGAGTAGGGAAAATAAATTCATAGCTCAAAGGACAGAAAGAATCAAACACCTACATGCAAAACTGAATTGAACACATATATGCTGAAAAAGAAAAGATAACCCACATTGCAGAATTTAGAAGCAAATAAAACAAGATGACTATAGAAAGCTATATTTTCATTATATATATATACTTTAGTATTTACATTTCCAAAATGGCTCAAGGGCCACACATTTAAAGTATATAGCTATATTCTGCTTCCTTTTCATATATTCTACGATAAAGCCTTTTTTTAGGCATATACAAAAAATGGACTAACTGATATGATTTTTTAAAAGAAAAAAGAAAAAATAGGGAGGTCTTCAATCCACAACATGAGCAGCAACAATAGATGCATCAACAACAACATCCACATTTTCTTCATTGATGGGGGCATCACTAGGAGCAATAGCATCATTCATGGGAGAAATGGACAACAACGAAGGGAACACTAGGTTCCTAAAATGCGTGTACTAGTCAATATCATAGAATGACACCATGTTGTATATGTAGAAGAGGAAGTGACAAGCACGAGTGACCCTTTGGCAGTGCTCATTCTGTGATTGGAGGCGAAAAACACTCAGGAACGACAACCATGGTATGATCACATCCTCTTCAATGAATCTCCTGAGGTCACTTGCGGTTGGAATGACTTCACCAAATGCAACATTCACCACTACCTCTCTGTGGCCGTTCAGGTACTTCTTTGGAATAATTTCTTTAACTAGACACAAAATCATTGGCTTGGGAATTGCAATATCAAGCATAGAGGCAATGAAGTGTGAGCACACATCAATGTTAACTCAGTATTTATCCTTGTATTCAAGGAAATCACATCCCAAAACCCATTTCATGGTTATGATAGCTAGTGAGTGTTTATTCTTTGTCATCCTTTTTAGGTGCCTAGTTGAAATCTCACCTAAAAATGTTGTCTAGGACTTATGAGAAACCAACCTAATTTGGGTATTCATGCTGGAAGGCACTCTACAACTATCTTAGAACTATCTTTGCAAACTGCCCAAGTCTAGCCTATGAGAATACTATGCAACTGTTAATGCTAAACTACTAAGCCAATTACCTATTACCAACTATGCTCAAATCGTTAAGTGTGATTTCACTACTACCTAGGTGCCTATTTATAGAAAAAGAAATGAAATGTGTGGTAATTTGCTTACCATAAACATGATGCTAATCAAGTACCAACTTGAAATCTGTTCCAAGGCTTGCTCAAATTTCCCACCCAGTTGCATCTACGGAGTACAACTTGTTGTGTGCAAAACTAATAAGGGCTAATTAATTAGCCCAAGCTGGTGGCAGCAATCGATGGTGTTAGGCATGGAAAAATGCTAAGGTGTCATTCTCCAGGTGTTTTTCAAACTCCAAGGCTGAGCTCATATCTTTTCAAACAATGATCACATCTTTGGCTTAATCATTCCTTTTGGGATATTAATTTCCAATGCATACGAATGCTTAAGCTGCTAGAAAATCATCGGCTCAAGTTCCAAGGAAATCACGTTGTACAACATGGTTGCTAAATGTAATTATGAATTCTTTTCATTTCAAAATGGCAGGTGATTCATCTCACACAAGACAAAAGGTTGGAAGTACATGCCGAATTAAATGTAAAAAAGGAAACTCTCATCTACCACCTTGAGAGAAAATAGCTAAGTGTTGCATGCAAAATGTTTAGACACTTAAAAAAAAAAACCCTTTCAATAATTTACTCAGAGAGAAGAAATTTCTAGTGCACAACCAGAGCCAAGGTAAAATTACAAAAAATTTCAAGCTAAGCAGAAGCTTCCCACAAAGAAAAAATGGCAGAAAGTTCATGGAAAGAGGCATAGGGGGAGGCAACACAAAGATTATTTAAAACTATGTGAGCAACACAAATCATCAACATCTTTGATGACATTTCTTATGAAACACCTGGTATTCTAGATAAGCCAAAGTGGATGAACACATAGGAACTGGAAAGGTCCAAAAACCATAGAAACCAAGCCCTAATCAAGGAGGACTGGGATAATATTCATGATCCCAATCTTGCAAAGAACTTTAAGCCTTTGAGGGAAGTGGCCCACGAAAGGATGAAGGTATCCAAACACTCATCGTCAATGACACAGAAGATATGGCTTAGCGGGCTCCCACAATATATGGTCCCATCTGTACACTATTGCCCATAATTAGTCGATGCAGACATTGGACATTTCATCCCAAGCACCGACACTATCAAGGGCCAAACTCTGAGGGTTAATATAAGCCTGAGAGCTATCTAGAGTATCCTATGCATCCTTGATTAGAGTTACAGAAAGGAAGAGATAGAGATATTCACTCCTACAAAGGGAGAAAATATATGGAAAGGAAGGGAAAAGGCTCTATACTTTAATAACAAAGAAACCAAAAGGATTGAGGAAGACCACTAGAAGCCACCAAAGATCCCGACACATTACGATGCTTTCGACACAGACTTGCAAGAGGCCTTTTCAATTTTGGCATTTGTTTGTGGTCTGGATATCGACAAGGAATTACATGCATTTCAGTTGGGTCCAAGATTCCAGTTTCATTAGAAATACTCTTTCTTTTGGTATGATTTTTTAGAATACCTCATTGAGGAGACGATAAAGAAAATAAAGGATTACCAAACTGAACAAAAGTTCAGGTTTCCTTCCATTCTTGCCCATATGTTTTTGCATCAGAACCCCGATTTCTTTGATAAGCGTGTGAAGTTGGCTATTTTTTATGAAAGGCAGAGAAGGAAGCCAGTTTCTATTTGGACTCCCCTCCTCTCTTCCAATTACAAAAATTATGCATTTTTGGATTATTTCTTGACTCCAATTTCATAAGATTTACAAGGAGAGGATGGTATTAACTGGCTCACTAAGCTCCAGATAGGGTATATGTAGAACTTCATTCCCAAATGTGAATGGTTTTTTAGAATAGATTTTATATTTATTCAAATGTGAGGCTTCACCGAGGAACCATTCCGCCTTCCAACATGTATTACAAATTGAGTTCTAGCCCTTGAAATGTTCCGATAGACATGCATTATTGATATTACCTTCTGTGGAGGAAAGAAAAAGCAGAAGGAATTTTTCATCTATCTAATAAGCTTCAAATCAATGGCCATGAAAAAGAAGCGGACACACCTGCTATTGCAAGATAAGCTGGCTCATTTAGGGTTGGTAATGATCTACGATAAATGGAGTTACAACCCTTTCAATGATCTACCATATGAGCATATCAAAGTAACTCACAGTTCTCAGTCTTACTGGTAAAAGAGGTGCAACCCACTAGAGAATGAAGATTAATTATTTGTTGACTTGATTCACATTCCTACAGACAACAACAAGCCTCCATGGAATAAGTTCTACTTCATTGCAGTGGATTATGATGAGAAGTGCAAAATGGGAGCCACCCTATTAAATAGGTTAAGAAAAGAAGAAGAATGGAGTGTGGAAAGAATCAGAGCCTTCTGGGTGTATTGCCAAGAGACAAAAAAAATTGATGCCCCTTATGGTAGCATGAAAGATGATGAACAGTTTGATAAGTTGTAGGATGATGAGCATCCAGATTCTGACCCAAGCACTAGTAGGGGCAATGACTTCGACGAGGAATCCGAAGAGTAGGTGAAAGAGGAAGCTGAGACATTGACATCCTCCACTCAACAAAGGAGAAAGTACACATGGAAGCCTACCTATGTTGCTTCAAAGTGTGACTGAATATATCAAGAGCCTCACAGACACTCACTTGGGCCTCAAAAACAACAAGAGTGACCCAACAACAATAGCTAGAGACTGTAGAGATGGGGGACTCCTCGCCTGCTAAATGATAGCACACAGAAAGTATTATGGGAGAAGGCTCACAAGAACCTGCCGCAAGCTAGGTGCTCACAGTGAGCTAGGAGTTCAAAGTAGGTGAGGAGCCAACAATAAGCGAAGAACCGCAATCATCTAGTCAACAGGTAATGTTCGCTCCTTCTTTTCTTACTTCTCAATATTTAGTATCCTCTGCTATTTCCATGGTGCCCCTCACTACAACTATTGGCCCTTCCTTTTCCACCTCTGCCATAATGGTAGTAGAGGGTTTCTCCTAGTTCACCCAGATAGGGCCATTTATCTTAATGTCTCTACAAACCCTGACACTAGCTACCACTGCCCAATCTCTCCTTGCCTCTCTTTCTGCATCTCACTGCCATTGGTACCCCTCCTACTACTACTATATCAAGCACAACCCAGTTCACCTTGCAATTGGAGTCTACCATGAGCCCACAATTGCTACAACAACCAATGAGTTTTGCTGGTTCACAAATTGAACTTTGGAAAATTCCAAATTTCTCCCCGCAGACTATCAATCTCCCAAAGAGGAAAATGCATGGGCCCACTACAATTACGTTACCTTTTTCTCTACCTCTTGGTGCACCTATTGTAGGCAGGCTAGTTCAATCACCATGCCAATTCAAGTGTGTTCTCTTAGAATGCAAAAGAAAAAGGCTAAGGATGACCAGAAGCCAACAAAGTCGAAGGTGTATACCATTTACAATGAAGCGCAAGCAAAGTTGAACTTTGCAACCATATATCTGAACATGGTCAAACTACAAGGTGAGATGCTACCGAAGGATTACAACATGTATGCTGTGGGACTTGATATGAATGCAACCCGACCACAAGACAAGGTAGAGCTCATGGAGGAAACATAGTGGGTGGTGATGAATGACTTCCTTTAGTCTAGCTGCCAGCTAAAGAAAAGGGAGGAGCAGCTAAAGCTTCTGAAGGAAAGGGTTAGTTTCCTAGAGATGAGGGAGAAATCGTTGGAACTAGAAGTTGTACGCTTATTAGAGAAAGCACAGGCAACATAGTTGGAGCAAAATAAAATCCAAGAGGAACTCACGAAGTCCCAATACATTGATCCCAGCCTAATCAACAAGTTGCAGACAAAGAACCAAGAATATTAGAGCCAATTAACTCTGGCAAAATAGGCGACACAACAAAAGGATAAAGAGTTTGAACAATGGTGTGCTCAATTTGAGCAAAATATGCAAGAGAAAGAGGTAGACTTTGAGGCCTGAAAGGCCCAATTGGAAAAGGAGCTCCAAGAGATGAAGTCTTCTCTTGGCACAGATTTGGAAAACCAAAGCCGAGCTGAGGAAAATTGGTCCAAAGAGCTAAGAAAAATTGAGGGAAGACTTGCATCCACAAATAGTAGAATTGTAGAATTGACAAAGGATGTTGCCTCAAAGGATGCAAAAATTTCCCTTCTAAGGAATGCTCCCCAGGCCCCTGTTGCTCAGCCGGACCTCATCCCAGTAGCTCAGTAGGTATATACTGTTGGAGATTGTTGGATGTTATGGATGTGTTGCTGATATGTGGTTGTCATTGATGTCAACACTATTAGCATTTGGTGTATCTATTGTTGTATATGTCGAGGATATTGAGAAAATTATAAGAAAAAGTGTTTTAGGTTCCTAGTGGAACTATGCAGGTCATGAAGGCATTTTGTTTTGTACATAAAAGATTAGCTGATGTGGATTAAAGGGTTTATTTTTTAGTATGTCTAGATCATCTACTGTAAGTTTCAGAGGTCCGTGTGAAGTTCTATGTGAGTTATGGTCTGACAGTGTTTTGTTGGTCTCTATCAGTGTTCTTGAATGAAGATTGTGTGATTCTAGTTATCTCAGTTGTTGTGGATGCTTCTCTATTGTTTCTTGGTGTTCTCAAATGTCTCTAGTTCATTCACTATCTTTGTGGTATGTCCACTTGATTCGGTGAGCTCGTAATTGAAGATATTTTCTTGCGCATGTTTGGTTTTTCATGTTCCTGGCTGAAATGTTGATGATAGTGTGTTGCAGATGTTTGAGGCGCAATTAATTAAAGTATTTTTGTGTTGGAGATATTAATTTGGGTCTCCACTATGTTGTGGTCAACCTTGGTGGGTTCGCATTAAAATTTAGCTATTAATCTAGGCCGACATTGCAAATATAATTTATTTTTCTTGGCCAACCATGTTGTAATGAAATCTCCTGTAGCAGATATATAAGAGTGATTGTGTGATCGGTGGAAAGTATGCTTCATGTGATCTTATGTGCATATGTGTGAATATCATTACTGAGTAGAGTGTGAAGAAGATTGTGTGAAGTGTGAAGAAGTGTTGAGATTAATTGGAACTATAATCAAGCTTGAGCAGAAGCTAATTTCTCAGTTCATACCCTCCAGATTTTTAATCCAACTTTTTTGGGCAGTGAGCCCCTTTTGTAATTGAGCAGTGAGCTCTAGGCAGTGTGTCTGAATGCATGTGCATTCCCCTTATTGTTTTTCATTATAATTTTAGCAGGGTATAATCTTATGGACTAACATCCACCATTGTTTTTCCCCTAACAGGGTTTCTACGTAAAAAATCTTGGTGTTCTTTATCTCTCTGATGTGTTAATTGCTTATGGTTAATTGTTCATTCATCAGATCTGAGATTAAGGATAAGTTAGAAAAAGTTTAAGTTTATGTGAAAACTGCTTCAGCCCCCTTTCAGTTGTCTGTCCTTGTTTGGCCAACAATTGGTATCAGAGCTAGTTCCTCTAAAGAATTCTAATAGCTTGAGGTGATCTAGGATGGCAACATTCAAGAAGGATAGTCCTAGATTTGATGGCACCAACTACTCACTGTGGAAAGTTAGGATGCAATTTCATCGATAGTGCATTAGTGATGCTTATTGGAAGATTACAAGAGATCAATATACTATTCCTCAAAATGGTCCCTCCTCTGCTGATGAGATCAAAGATGTTGGAAGTAATACCAGAGCTATGGAAGCATTGGTGAGCGCTCTAATAGATTTAGAGATGGGTAATGTGATAGGTCTACAAATAGCTCATGAGATCTGGATGAAGCTGGAAACTTTGTATGAAGGAGATACACAGGTGAAGATGGCTAAGCTATAGATCTTAAAAGGAAAGTATGAGAATCTAAAGATGGGGGAAGATGAAAATATTACTTCTTTTATGCAAAGAGTAAATGAAATAGTGCTAGGTATTAAATGTGCCAGTGGTTTAGTGAGTGAGGATGAAATTGTGGCTAAGATACTCAGATTCTTACCTCCTTAAAAAATGAAGGTTCATGCTATTGAGGAATTTATGTCTATAAACAAGATGACAAGAGATACACTGATAGGGAAGCTTGCTACTTTTGAAATAAGTGAATTTGGTGAATCTACACCAAAAATTGAATCTACATTCAAAGCTACTATATCCGGAAGTTATAGGAAAAGATACAGTCCAGGAGAGAGCTCCAGAAATATATATAAATATTATGAAGAACTAAAATAGCTCGAAGACAAAGAAAGAGAAGTAGAAGAACTAGAAGCACTGATTGCAAAGCAAGAAGGAAGAGGAAAAGGTAAGTATGAAGATGTATTTCCTATTAAATGTTTTTCATGTAGTAAGATAGGTCATTTTGCATCAAGTTGTCCTGAAAGAGTTCATAGGTCTAAGCCTATAAAACCTAGATTCCAAAAGAGATGTTACTTTATTGAAGAAGTAGTAATTGATGATGAGTCTGATAAAGATGATGGAAATGAAGATGAATGGGATTTCATTGCTACCATTTAAAATAAACCTGTACCTATTGAATCTACTGAAGATAAGAAAGCTCTTGCAACCCGAGTTGAGGTGAAAGATGAGTGGGTCATTGATAGTGGATGCTCACATCATATGACCGGTGATAAAAGCAAGTTTGTGAGTCTACAAAAGTATGACGGTGGGGTTGTAATATTTGGAGATAACAATGCTTGTGTGATTCATGGAAGAGGTTCTATTGGCCTTGGTGGTAAGGAAAAAATTGATGATATTCTCTATGTTGAAGGCCTAAAGCATAAGTTGTTAAGTGTTGGAAAAATGGTACACAAGGGATATGATTTGCAGTTCAAGAATGGAAATTACAAGGTTCGTGGGAATTCCAGAAACATGATTGCTACTGGTGTGCAAACTAAAGGTAATATTTTTCACTTGAATACTACTAGTGGAAGTTGTTTAGTTGCTCAAGTAGATAAAAGTTGGTTATGGCATAGAAGGTTGTGTCATGTAAACTTTAACAACATTATCAAGATAAGTTCTACTCAAGCAGTAAGAGATCTTCCTAGGTTAGTGAAGCCTGCTAATGTAATCTACCAAGAATGTCAGATGGGTAAACAAACTAGAGTCTCCTTCTAGAGCAAAAAAATTCATTCAAATAATGTGCTAGAATTGCTACATACTGATCTTTTTGGTCCCTCTAGATTTAGAAGTATTCATGGAGAAAGGTATTTTATACAGGTCATTGATGATTACTCTAGAATGATTTGAGTTTCCTTTTTAAGAGAAAAGTGTGAAGCATTGGACAAGTTCAAAAGTTTCAAGGTCATGGCAGAAAATGAAAAAGGTTTGAAAATCAAATGCCTGTGATCTGAAAGACGTGGATAATTTATTTCAAAAGAGTTCAATTCTTATTGTGACGAACATGGAATTAAAAGACAACTATCTGCTCCTTGAACCCCTCAACAAAATGGAGTTGTAGAAAGAAAGAATAGAACAATTCTGGATGCTTCCAGAACAATAATGATGGAAGGGAATGTGTCTCAGATGTACTAGACTAAAGCAATAAGCACTGCTATATATACTTTGAATTGGGTAAATGTGAATGGTAATTCTGGTAAGACCCCTTATGAATTATGGTTCGGTTACAAGCCTACTATTAAGTATTTCAAGATCTTTGGAAGAAAATGTTATATCAAGAGAGATGATGATGTCACTTTGTGTGCATACACTAATGTTGATTGGGCTTGTGATGTGGATGATAGAAAGAGTACTAGTGGTGGTTCTTTCTTCTTAGGGAAGAAGCTAGTGTCCTAGTTAAGCAAAAAATAGAATTCCATTTCTCTATCTACTACTGAAGAAAAATATATTTTTGCTTCCAATAATTGTACTCAAGTGATATGGATGAAATAGATGTTGAGAGATATCAGAGTAATATATGAAGAGCCTATTTCCATATACCGTGACAACTCAAGTGCAATAAATATATGAAGGAATCTAGTGCTACACTCTAAGACTAAACATATATCAATCAATTTTCATTTCTTGAGGGAGAAAGTGAATGCGAAAGAAGCCAGATTGGAGTATGTTCCTACCAAAGAATAGATTATAGATATATTTACTAAGCCATTTCCAAAGGATACTTTTGAGTATCTCAAAGGAATTCTAGGGGTAATTAACCCTTCTGATAAGAACTAAACAATGCATTTACTTGCATCAATCTATGAGCCTTATTGCTATATTCTGATCTAGATTGATGTCTCCATGGCTGCTACTCAAGGGGAGTAGTCAGATGTGCAGATATGTGATTCAGAGCATGTTTATGGAAAGGTCATGGTTACCTTTGCCATTGATGTCAAATGGGGAGAAGTTTAATGTGAAAAATATATCAGGGGGAGAAGAGCAACATGACAAATCATTTCAGAAATGGAATGCAAAAGAAGTCAACATGTTGGGTTGATGGTATTTTTCACATCATGTGTTGTCATCAATGCCAAAGGGGGAGATTGTTGGAGATTGTTGGAGATTGTTGAATGCTGTGGATGTGTTGTTGATATGTGGTTGTCATTGATGTCAGCACTATTAGCATTTGGTGTATCTATTGCTGTATATGTCAAGGATATTGAGAAAATTATAAGAAAAAGTGTTCCAGGTTCCTAGTGGAACTATGCAGGTCATGAAGGCATTTTGTTTTGTACATAAAAGATTAGTTGATGTGGATTAAAAGGTTTATTGTTGAGTTTTTCTAGATCATCTACCAGAATTTTTAGAGGTTTGCGTGAAGTTCTATGTGAGTTATGGTCTAACAGTGTTTTGCTGGTCTCTGTCAGTGTTCCTGTAATGCCCCTCCAGTTGTTGGTACTATGTCTTTAGATTTGCTTATGATGTTTGACAATATCTTATTATAATAGATCTTGATACCTTGTTATTATTGTATGATAGCTGACATTGGAGCGATGATAATGTTATACTTTGATGTGATGATACATTATGTGGTTGCTTATGATTTATGCTATGTTTTTTTGGATTAGTGTAGTTGCTATTTGAGTTAATATTGATGTACATTCATATGATGATTTATCGATGCTTTATTCTTGTCAGTCTTGTGTGACTGTATTGGTGAAGAGGACGAGATTACATCACTCGTATATGAGCGCCCTATGATTTTGCGATTTCTTTTCATAGTGTGTCTGCTATGTTTATATGCATGTTCGACATTCATCTTGTTTGCAAGATTGCAGGTATAGGACATCGTCTCCATCTGGCTTCACAGGTCTAAGCGTGTCCATTTTCCTAATGGTTATGTTGATAGAGAGATAGTAATGGAGTGGCCTTGTCAAACCACAAACCCAGTCACAGTGTGTCGTCAATTCGTGGTTGGTTGGTTGTTGTGTCATGTCATCTTTGGTTGTTTGATAATTTATTATCTTGTGAGATTGTTTGTGAAAATTAATGTTTTAAATTTTAATTTATGTATTTTAGATTAAAGTTGTTAAAAGTTGTTATTTAATTTAATTAATTTAATTTAATTCGTCTCATAAGGTAATTTAATTCTTTTGATTAAATTTATCTTATTAAGTGGATAAATCAATTAATTAAATTTAGCTTGTTGATTAAATAAATTAATTAATTAAAGTTGTTTTGATAAAGTGCATAGTTTAAATTATTTAATTTTTTTTTTGAAATTATATTGTGATTTAAATACCAAAAAGGGGATATTTAATTAAATGATTTGTTAATTTTAATTGTGCAAATTTAAATTTAGGAAAAAAAGATATTTAAAAGGATTGTTTTCTTCATGTTATGAATTTTGACTTGGAGTTTAAAAAGTGATCTTGAGTAGAATGTTGAAGTTGGAACTAATGATTCAATTTTGATTACATGCAAAATGAGTTTTAATGCATAATAATATCTTGGATTGAGAAGATATCTTAGGTGACAAGTGTTAGTTAATTTATAAAGGGATTTGATTTGGGATTTTTTTTACGGAAAGGATATTAGGAATTAATGAGAAGAGGAAAGATTTGTTTTTTCATGGGAAAGGATACAAAATTTTTATGTGAAGTTCTTCTCTTAAAAAAAATTGAAATTTTTTACAGAGAAGTTATTGGCTGGATTTATTTTTGCACATTTTTTGGAAGAGGAAATCTTTGGGAAAAACTTGAGAATTGAAATATGAAGGCTCAACTTCATTATTCATCAATTCAAACTTGACGATCCAGGTTACTTATTTTATTTTGTTTATTTAATTTGTGTTTTAAAATATTATTTATACAATTCTATAGAAGCTTTATTTAGATATTGTGAAATTGAAAGTTTAGAAGATCTATGTGTTTCATGGAGGATTTGATTTAAAGTTTTGAAGGGATGTCTGTTAAACCTGTTGTGAAATTTTGGAAACCTTTGTAGAAGGATTGTGAAAATCTTAGATCCTCTATAGGGAAATGAATTTAAAATAGTAGGAAATTCAAAAAGAAAATAATAGATAATCTAGAAAACCTCTGTAGGATTGAAAATGAAATCTTCTGATAAAATAGATCTTTACCTGTAGAAAAAATTATATTAAAAAAACAATAGAGATAGAGGGTCACTAAATTAATCATAACTCAAAATGTATGAACTTGGTATGGCTGATTTTTTTATATGTTTTAAAATACTTGGTGGTGCACCTTTAGTAAAAAATTTAGAAAAACTCATATCCAAAAAAAAAAGTTATTGAAGTCGTAACATACCAGTTTTATGATTTGTATTGTTTGAATATAGTAAATTATTTTTAATTAATTAAATAATATATATTTATATATATGTATAATTATATATATTTAAATATATTTATCTAATTGGCTATTTTGATATAATGAATGTTTTAAATATATATATATATATATATATATATATATATATATATATATGCAAATGCATGAAATAAACTATTTATAGAATGTTGTAATTTAAAAGAGAAAGTTGAACTTAAAGTAGATGTTTTATAATAAAATGATTTTATTAGAAAAATTGATTTTAATGAGGTATGCACAAGTAGTTATTTTAAGATGAAATGATTTTAAAAGAGAAATAAATATTATGTATTATTTGGTGTATGCAAAGCATGAATAGTTAAAATGGAATGAATTTTATAAAGAAATTGTTTTTATTGTTGTGTGTATTATTGTGAAATTGGAGTTAAACTATTAGTATTAATTTTCTTATTGCTTGTAGATGAAATTAAATTAAGTTGATTTTATCATTAGACAAAATTGAGAAAAATTGAAGGAAAAAAATTAGCTTTAGTTTCTTATTGAAAATGTAAATGCAATTATGTATTATTTTGATTGTTTGCATGCAATATGTAATTGCCTTATTTGGATTTAGAATATCCTAATATTATATTTTATCTTGTGCTTGAAATTGTTTTAGAGTTATGTTTCTCTCATTCTCGTTGTTGGGGAAAATTGAGTTATTGTTTATGTAAGACTTCGAGATGTGTATCCTTTGTGGTGGGTGCTAGTGTAGTGTAACTCATATGTTTAATATCACTTTTAGAAAAAAAATTGGTCACTTTCATTTAAATGTGTTACATTCTCTAGGGTTTCGGGGTGGGTGTTACAGTTCTTGAATGAAGATTGTGTGATTCTGGTTATCTCAGTTGTTGCAGATGCTTCTTTGTTATTTATTGGTGTTCTCAAATGTATCTAGTTCATTCTCTATCTTTGTGGTACGTCCACTTGATCCGGTGAGCTCGTGATTGAATATCTTTTCTTGCGCATGTTCGGTTTTTCATGTTCCTGGCTGACATGTTGATGATAGCATGTTGTGGATGTTTAAGACGAAATTAATTAAAGAATTTTTGTGTTGGAGATATTAATTTGGGTCTCCACTATGTTGTGGCCGACCTTGGTGGGTTCACATTAAAATTTAGCTGTTAATCTAGGCCGACATTGCAAATATAATTTATTTTTCTTGGCCGACCATGTTGTGATGAAATCTCATGTAGCAGATATATAAGAGCGATTGTGTGATTGGTGGAAAGTATGCTTCATGTGCTCTTATGTGCATATGTGCGAATATCATTACTGAGTAGAGTGTGAAGAAGATTGTGTGAAGTGTGAAGAAGTGTTGAGATTAATTGGAACTATAATCAGGCTTGAGCAGAAGCTAATTTCTTAGTTCATACCCTCCAGATTTTTAATCCAAATTTGTTTGGAAGTGAGCCCCTTTTGTAATTGAGCAATGAGCTCTAGGCAGTGTGCCTGAATACATGTGCATTCCCCTTAATGTTTTTTATTATACTTTTAGTAGGGTATAATCTTGTGGACTAACATCCACCATGGTTTTTCCCCTAACAGGGTTTCCACGTAAAAAATCTTGGTGTTCTCTGTCTCTTTGATGTGTTAATTACTTATGGTTAGTTGTTCATTCATCAGATTTGAGATTAAGGATAAGTTAAGTTTAGAAATTTTTTAAGTTTTTGTGACAATTGATTCACCCCCCCTCTCAATTGTCTATCCTTGTTTTTCCAACATATACTTCATATTGGGAAAAGGTTAAGGCCTTCTGTCTAACACTACAACCAATGCTCCGATTCATGTCAGAGGCAAAAAAATTGAGTAGGGAGGTTCACAGAACAATTGAGTAGTTCCTGAGGTTCATTACAGAAAGGGTTCCTGAGGAAAAGAGTTTGCTAAGTAAGCTATACATGGTCTCTGATGAAAACTTAGAAAAGGAATGGATCAAAATTTTGCTACAAAGATGAAAAATAAACTCATCCACTACCATGTGGCCGTCCTGTGTACTAATGCCTACGTAGCTACCTTGAACTAGACTATGGATAACATGCAGGAAAATTTCTCTTGGCTAACTGAGATGGGCATGCCGTCCCCATTTCTCGAAGATGAGTTAGTCGCCACAACTGAGAAATTGTAGAGAAAATTGAGGAGAAGGAGCAAGACCCAACCGCTTTCCATAGTTTCAGTTAGCCTCCTACCACAACAAATATTGAGGGCGTCATTCATCCGATAGCATGGCTACTTTTCCAATGTGAGTCTGGGGCCGCTTTACCTAAGGTGCTACCTTATAAAGAAATACTCAATCTAAGTGGAGCGTAAGAGAATCTGTGTGATATATCAAGACCATCTGAGGTTAACTGACTACCTTTGTAGGCTATTCTTTCTAAGCTCTGACACTGTTTCCTAATGGAGGTAGGCTCTGGTCTTCAAGCCAGGGAAAATTTTGGGTTCCTCGTTCTTTAAGTGGAACACCCCTGGTAGTCACCAAAAGTTGTGAATATAAAATTCACCAAGCTCCCTTCGAGTTTTGTTTTTTTTGCTAAGTACTGAACCATGCCTCAAATAAACATCATCAACCCTTTTTGATAAATGATCACTGGCCTCCACCAGGTGTCCGCTTAGTTCTTTCTGAAGGGATTCTTCCCTTTACTTTTCAAATAGCCCTCGCTATGTTTCCATGTGTCATTGTCACACATGCTTAAAGAATGCTTCCCTTTACTTTTGAGTTGGGCCCTGACCATGTGCCACGTAGCCTTCTTCCGCATGTCCTTTGGTGGACCCCATAGTCGGCGCCAATTAAAAAGCACGCTTCCATGTCTCTTCCTAGCACAAGCCTTCAATGGTGAGGAGGAGGAATGAACCACGGGCTGTGAAATGGTGCCACACATCTCTTCAATGAGTACTTCTTCAAAGCAAAAGATGGAGTGAACTATGGGCTATGATATGTTTCCGTGTGTTCTAACTACCTATACTACGTGGCGAGACTTGTTTGCATGGGACTATGTTGGGACCACTACCATCGTTCATAGGGGATGCACCTAGATGGGGAGTGACCACATGCTATGGCCCAAATATTTTTCTATTACAACAGCCAAGGGGAATCATTGCTACTACATCTTTGCTTAGGATACCAAATCTTTTCAGTTACTGCTCGCCAAGCAGTGGGAATGCTCACTATATATACTACTCTTTGCTTCCGAAGAGGGGTTCGAGGAGTTTGAGAATTGTAGAAAGACACTAGGCCTTTTTATTGTTATTACATTATTGCAGAAAGACTCACAAACTTTTCCATTGTTTGGCCTTTCTATCTTTCTAGGACATAGAAAATTGCTAAAAAGGCCCTTAGATCATATCCAAAAGATAGATTTATCGCCCCTTTTAACTAAATTCTGGTGCATCACCTTAGTTAGATCCTTTATTTTTATATTTGCTTCATTTTCCCTTTCCAAAACCCAATTACAGAAGAAGTTGACTTCTTTAAAAACCTGGAGGTCACTCAGTTTAGCACAATAGGTCCCCCATAAATTGAGTTTCCCATAAAGGGCTATTACCTTGCCAATTTTTGGCATCAACAACTACTCCACCGAATTAGGCCCTATAGATCAGTGGAGTAGGTTAGGTTAGAATGTTTTGAAGTGTGTGTATGTTGAAATGTGCAGGGGAAGGTGAGATTACAGTTTGAATGTTGTTGTCCTAACAGAAATACAGAGATTTCCTTACGAAAAGTATGGCTCCAAGGTAGTATTTGATACAAAGGAAATCATGAAGGTTGGAAGGAGGTTTTTCTAGTTTGTGCAGGCATATTCCAAGGTGTTAGAAGCATCTACAAGTTGCTTTGAGGTTTGGAGGGTATATTTTCATTATACCCCTGTTTCACTTGATCAAGATTGAATAGAATGAGGGTTTTATAATATGATACAAAAGTGTGTGTTCCAGTGCCTGAAAGTTGATGCTATGGAAGTTTTATATCCTGTATTAATGCTTCCTTGGGTTTTTTGGTAGTTTCAAGTAGATTAAATGGTGGTTGCTTTGCATTTTTGACCTAATTGGTTATTTTTATCAACAGTACAGTCAAGATTTCAAGCATTCTTACAAAGCAAGAGCATCTAAGTTTGTGATATGTTAAAATAGACTGAAATGGGTCTTTGAATGTGTATTGGGTTTGTAAAGATACATTGTGATTGAAGAGGAATCACCCGCTTTAGGAGTATGGTGACCTACTAGAGATATGGAGGTTAGTTTGCTAAAAGCATTAAATATGATAAAATAGTGAAGAGAATGGTTGTAAATATTTGGAAACTATCTTGTTGATGTTGTTACAAATGTATCTATGTTTGGATAAGGTTTAGAAGGAATATTTTTGTTTTTGATGTTTTGAGAAAAGATAACTCAATGTGCAAAATGATGTTTTGACTGCAAGAATCAGAGAATTTGTAAGATCTATGATATGTGAGTATGTTCTTGGTTTGTTTCAAGAAAAACATGATGAATATAGTGCCTTGGAAGTCTGAGAATAGGTTTGTAGCATGAATGATTGGTTTGTGGTTATTTTATCTTGTACAAGCAAATTGGAATAAAGAGTAATATGGTGCAAGTTGGGTGTTTGATTTGGTTTAGAGTCTTCTAAAGAGGTTATTGCTTTGATTTTGATAAATTGATGATGGATAAGATGTATTGGAATTTGATAAGGACTTGGGATACTAGTTTGGTGGTTGGTGCCTTGTGATTTTCAAGTGAAATGATATGATTTTGATGAAAAGATAAAGGAATTTTAGGTGATTGTTTAATTTGATCTTCTCCATTTGAGTTTTGGTCAGAAGTACCCCTGGTTGGTTTGAGGTTTTGGTAGATGCTCTGCATCAAAAGGGAGGATTAGATATTCTTGATGGATTATTAAATACACAAAAACCATTATAACAAAGAAAAATCTAGTGTGGGTCTTGAGAAAGGAAAGAGTAATTTTACTAGTGCATCTACAAAATTCTATGGGAGATTTAAAGTAGAAGAAAAGTCTGGAAAAGATGGTGAGAAAGACTACAAGAGAACACCCCTAAAGAGGAAAAGAAGACTACCAAGATAAAGAAAGTTGAAGAAGAAAAGAAGTCTGCTATAGACAAGAAGAAAATTCAATCAGTTCCTTATCACCAGAAGAAGAGGCAGAACCTAAGAAAAAAAGATGTTGAAGGATTCACAAGGGTGAGAGATCTGAAGAAGCCAAGACAAAGAAGACCCATCATCATTCCCAAGGATATGCTATAACTAGGTACTCTTCACACTTCTATGGGTATTGCTACACTTGTAATCAATTTGGTCATAGGGCTAGTGATTGTAGAGTTGTTCCTAAAAGGAGTAAAAAAAATTTAAGCAATAATTTTCATTCGCTCCTTTAATAGATATGAATGTAATATGTTACAGTTGTAACAATTTTGGTCATATAGCTAATAATTGTATAAAAAAATTTATAAGACCAAAAATACAAAATGAGAAAAATAAAAACATGCCTCCTAAAGTTAAACAAAGAGTCTAGAGTTCCTAAAAGGAAGGAAGAAATGGTAGAGAATAAATCTAAAATGGTGTGGAAAGAAAAAGAGCAAAATCCCACACAATCATTGATTGCACAAACTGCTCTTCATGCAAAGAAGCAATATTTGTGGGTGATAGATAGTGGATGTTCAAAAAATATGACAAGGGACAAGAGAAAATTCATCCAACTTAAGAAGTGTAAGGAAGGTTCAGTCAGTTTGGGTGATAACAATGTTGTGAATTTTTTTGGGAAAGGAACATTAAGCATAGATGGTAAATTACCTACAAATGAGATTCTTTATGTTGAAGGTTTGAAGCACATCCTATTGAGTGTGAGTTAGATGTGTGAAAATGGTTATACAGTCACATTTAATTCAAAAGGATGCAAAATTATGAAAAATGGAAAAACAATTGCACAAGGAGTAATAACAGATAGCAACCTTTATAATCTTAGTGAAGTAAAAGGTTAGAATTGTCTGATATTCCAAGTTGATGAGAGTTGGTTGTAGCATAGGAGAATGGGGCATGTTAATTTTAATAATTTGGTGAAAGTGAGCTCAAAAGGATTAGTAAGACACATGCCTAAGATAATTAAGCCTACAAACATCACTTGCAGAGAATTTCAGATAGGTAAGAAAATAAGGGTTAAATTTCAAACAAAAGAATACTCAACCACAAAGCCCTTGCAACTTGTTCATATTGGTTTGTGTGGTCCTATGAGGACAAGATGACTAAAAGGAGAGAGATACTTCATGTTGTTGATTGATGAATATTTGAGGATGACATGGGTAACCTTTCTAAAGGATAATTCACAAGCATTTGAAAGGTTCAAGATATTTAGAAGGATGGTTGAGAAGGAGATTGGTAGAAGAATCAAATGCTTAAGATTAGATAGAGGTGGAGAATTCACATCTAGTGAGTTCATTGAGTATTGTGAGAAGCATGGAATGAAAAGAAAATATTATGCACCAAGAACTCCACAATTGTTGGGAATTAAGGTGTCTCAACCTCAGAAATTCCTAAAGTTGTTTATTTATTATTACTTTAGTTTTTCCCATGGATAAATATCATTTATGTTATTAAATATTTGTGCTCCATAAAAAGGGGCATGATATTTTGAGTTGGCGCTTTTGCCACATGTCAGTGCCTTGAAAAATAAGTTATTAGTTCTCAATAGATGCTCACTTAGTGGTATAAAATGGAAAGCCTATTTTTAAGGATGTTATGATGAATTCTATAACAACTGTAAGGGCTAAAAGTGGGTGATATCATTTTGGACGTGAGAATCATCTATGACACGCATAAGAGAATCTAAGGATAGCTATTGATGGTTTATGACGCATGTAATAGCATATCCTATTTTATATGGATTCTTATGACATCTTGTAAGAAGGTGTAATGTCATGTAAGAGACCATGTTTAGCATGTAAGGGGTCGAATGGATTTTCACCATGGTATTTCTGAATCTCATTTTGACCCATGGTAATGTTTTATGGTGATATTTTGATCCCCCATGAGCCTATATATTGATGGGTTGACTTTGAGACACCATGAGATGTTTTATAGGTACATAGATGCTGCCGAGTTGAAGAGGAGTTAGAGTGATTGTATTGTGAAACACCATTGTTGTTAATATAGCTATTCATCTCTTCTTTGGTGGATTTTTTTCCTGAAAGAGTTTCTCCATGTAAAAATTATGTTATGTTTTGTGCTTTCTATTCTTGCATTTCATTGTTATAGTTTAAATCTCCATATGGTTTATACAATGAATAATCTAGTTTACATTAATCTACTAAAGCTTTCATTATAGCTATTACTCTACCATTTTTTTTAACATTTGGTATCAGAGCCTCACTAGTTTTGTGTTTTAGGTGGTAGAACGAAGGTTTTTGGAGTTTTAGTGGGAGTTTTGTTGAGTTATTTTTGCAGTATTTTGTGTTTAACCATGGCTACAACTTCTAACTATTTGGATATTGAAAAATTTAATGAAGTTGGTTTTGATTTTTGGAAGCTAAAATTGGAGGATCTCCTTGAAGAACAAGATCAATGGATAGCTGTAACAAATGAAAATAAACCCAAGAAAATGAGTGATGAAGATTGAGAGAAGATTGGTAAAAAAGCACTAGGCACTATCAGGCTATGTCTTTCTGATTCTATTCTCCTAAATGTTTCATTGGAAAAGGCTGCATATGCTTTGTGGAACTAGATAGGTGATATCTATCAAGAAAAGAGTTTGGTAAAACAAATCTACTTGAAGAAAAAACTATTTTATCTTAAGATGAGGGAAGGTGAATCTATAGTTGATCATTTAAATTATTTTAATTTGGTTTTGAGTCAGTTAGCCTCTATTGATGTCAAAGTAGAAGAAGAAGATAAGTGTATTATGCTTCTCTATTCTTTACCCGAATCTTGGGATAATTTCATACTTGCTATCACTGCTAACATGGAAGATCCAAAGATGGATGCTCTTGTAGCAACTTTGTTGTCATAGAAAATGAGGAACAAGGCAATGGATAGTACAAGTGATGCTCTCAACGTAAGGGGAAGGCCTAAAGAAAGAGGGTCTAAAAGAGATAAGAATGGGCCTAAGGAAAAGTATAAGGGAAGATCTAAAACTATTGGAAAGAAGAATAGAGTGAAGTGTTGGAACTATCGGAAAAGAGGACATGTGAAGAAGGAATGCAAAAATCCAAAGAAACAAGTTGATTCCTCCATAAAGAAATCCTTGAACTCGGGTGATGAAGCTTTGATTTCTTCTCTTCAGGTTATGACTGTTGAAAATTGGTTAATTGATTCAGGATGCTCATTTCATATGACTCCTCACAAGGAGTGGTTTACCACATATGATAAATATGATGGAGACCTAAAATTTACCTCGGTGATAACACTTCATACCCAATTGTCAAAAGGGGTAAGGTTAGGTTGTGTTTCAGTGATGGGAGGATTAAAACCCTTCCTAGTGTTTTGCATGTTCCTGTTTAGTGATAGCAAGAGGAATAAGGAAAGGAACCCTGTTTAAGATGGAAGTCACTACATTTGTAAAATTTGAATATTTAACTGAAAAATCTAAAAACACTTGTATGTTGTGGTACTGTAGATTGGGTCACATAAGTGAGACTACTTTAAAGTCTATTTTCAATAAAAATTTGTTACACAGTTTATCCTATTCTGATGAGAATTTTTATTTTTATGAAAATTGTGTGTTTGGTAAAAAAAATAGAAAATCATTTCCTTTTGGCAGTACAAAATCTAAAGTTAAATTGAAATTAATTCATATGGATGTGGTTGGTCATGTAGATGTTGAATCAATTGGGAAATCTAGATATTTTGTCTCCTTTATCAATGAGGTTAAAAGGTTTACCTAATTATATTTTATGTAACATAAATATGAAGTTGTCACTAAGTTTAAGCAATTTAAAGCCTTAGTCAAAAAGCAATCAGATTATAAAATTAAGGTATTAAGGTTTGATAATGGAGGGGGATATTGTTATAAGGAATTTGATGAATTTTGTAAGAATGCAAGAATTGTTAGACATAAAACTACTTCGTACACTCCTCAACAGAATGGTATGGCAGAAAGGATGAATCAAATGATCATGGAAAGAGCTAGAAGCATGTTGAGTGGTTCACAACTTGATAGATGCTTTTGGGAAGAAGCTATAAGCACTGCTTATTACTTGATTAATAAATCTCCTTGTAAAGCTCTTGAAACAACACCTTATGAGATGTGGACACGTAAGAAACCTTTTGTTTCACATTTAAGGGTATTTGGCTGTGAGGCTTATGTTCATGTGCTTAAATAAAAATGGACTCAGTTGGATCCTAAAGATGAAAAATGCATTTTCATTACATATGGTGATAATGTTAAAGGTTATAAGCTATGGAATCCTCTAACCAAGAAAAGTATCTATTCTAGAGATGTGATTTTTAGGGAGCTTAGCGTTATTTCTGTACCGAAATAGCCAAAGGAAAAGGATAAGGGAAAGAGTGTGCATTTTGAAATTAAGCAAGAAGATGCACCTTGAGAAGAACAAAAAGATGAATTCAATGAGGAGGAAGAATATGAGGAATCAAAATAAGTTACTAATCAAACCAAAGAACATGAGGAAGAAAATCAGGAAGAGGTTGAGCAATATCAAGAACAACAAGAGCCTCATACTCCTATTCTCAAAAGACCCACAAGACAATAGAATCTAGTAAATTGGTATAACCCACCTGATTTCCATTGTATATTTTCTTTATTAAGTGTTGACGATGAACCTAGATCTTACAGGGAAGCTCTCTCTTTAGAGGAAAATGAGTCTTGGTTTTAGGCTATGCAAGAGGAGATGACGACATTGGAAAACTATAACACCTGGGATCTTGTTGATTTTCCCAAAGGAAGAAATCCCATTGGATGTAAATGAGTATTTAAAAAGAAATTTGGAGTAGATGGTCACTTGGAAAGGTATAAGGCCAAATTAGTGGCTAAGGGCTACTCCTAGAGAGAGGGAGTTGAATTTGGTAAAATTTTCTCTCCTGTCACTAAATTAACTTCTATTAGATTCTTGTTATCTGTTGATGTTGCTTGTGATTTTGAGATAGAGAAAATAGATGTTAAAACTAATTTTTTGCATGGGAATCTTGAGGAGGAGATTTATATGTGACAACTTGAAGGTTTTTTTGTGAAGGGAAAAGAAAATTTGGTTTACAAGTTAAAAAGATCTTTGTATGGTTTGAAATAGTCACCCAAAATGTGGTATCAGAAGTTTGATGCTTTTGCATTGAATTAGGGATTTCTTAGGAGCGAAGAGGATCATTGTGTATATATTAAGGTTAGTGATGATCATATTTTAATTATTATCTTTTTTGTTGATGACATGTTTATTGGTAACAACAAGGTAATGATTGGTGAGCTCAAGAAACAACTTTCTAGTGCTTTTCATATGAAGGACTTGGGGGTTGCTAAATGAATTCTTGGAATGGAAATCAAAAGAGATCATGGTAACATAAAGCTCTGGTTGAGTCAGAGTAAGTATGTTGACATCATTTTATAGAGGTTTAATATGCATGATTGTAAGCCAATTAGTATTCCATTTCCAATTGGTACTAAGTTGAGCGTGGATATGTCTAAGGTTCCTTATGCTAGTGTCATTGGTAGTTTTATGTATGCAATGGTTTGCACTAGAACAAATATATCCCAAGTAGTGGGAGTTCTAAGAAGGTTTATGTCTAACCCTGGTAAAGAGCATTGGAATTTTGTCAAAAGGGTGTTTAGATATTTGTGAGGTACTTTTGATTATTGTTTGGTTTATCATGGTATTGATAATGTGGTCAAGTCATTAGACATATAGGGATTTGTTGATGTAGATTGGGTAGGTAACTTGGATAGTCGAAGGTCCACCAGTGGGTATGTTTTTACTCTATTTGGAGTAGCAATGAGTTGGATGAGTAAAAGGAAACCTACAGTTGCTTTATCCACTACTGAAGTAGAGTATATGGCTGCTACCCATGTTTCTAAGGAGGAAATATGGTTACAAAGTTTGTGTATAGGTATTGGTTTTGATTGCAATATTATTCAGGTTAACTATGATAGTCAAAGTATAATTCGTTTGGCTAAGAATCTGATGTATCATGCTCAAACTAAACATGTTGATATTCAATATCATTTTGTTCATGAGTTGATTGCTAATGGTCAGATTGAGTTGAAGAAGATTGACACATAGGAGAATGTTGTAGATGTTCTTACCAAATCTATGAGCATAGAGAAATTTACTTGGTGCGGGAAGTACATGGGCCTTGCTACTTGTACCTAGTTGATTCCATGATGGTGTGATTCCCCTAGCTCTTGCAAGGTATTTGACAAGTGGGGGAATGTTGGGAATTAAGGTGTCTCAACCTTGGCAATTCCTAAAGTTGTTTATTTGTTATTACTTTAGTTTTTACCATGGATAAATATCATTTATGTTATTAAATATTTTTGCTCCATAAAAAGGGGCGTGATATTTTGAGTTGGCACTTTTTCCACATGTTGGTGCCTTGAAAAATAAGCTATTAGTTGTCAAAAGACGCCCACTTAGTGGTATAACATGGAAAACCTATTTTTAAGGATGTTATGACATATTCTATGACAACTTTAAGAGCTAAAAGTGGGGGATTTCATTTTGGACATCAAAATCATCTATGATAGATGTAATAGAATCTTTGCATAGCTATTGATGGCTTATGATGCATGTAAGAGCATCTCCTATTTTATAGGGATTCTTATGACATCTTGTAAGAAGGTGTAATGCCATGTATGTGACCATGTTTAGCATGTAAGGGGTCGAATGAATTTTTACCATGGTATTTTTGAACCTTGTTTTGACCCATGGTAATGTTTTATGGTGGTATTTTGAGCCCCCATGAGTCTATATATTGAGGGGTTGAGTTGAAGACACTATGAGATGTTTTACAGGTACACAGTCGTTGCCGAATTGAAGAGGAGTTAGAGTGATTGTATTGTGAAACACCATTATTGTTAATACAACTATTCATCTCTTCTTTGGTGGAGTTTTTTCCTGAAAGAGTTTTTCCACATAAAAACTATGTTATGTGTTGTTCTTTTTGTTCTTTCATTTCATTGTTATAGTTGTTTAAATCTCCATATGGTTTGCATTGCATAATCTGGTTTACATTAATCTATTAAAGCTTCTATTATACTTATTCCTCTATCATTTTTTTCTAAAATCAACAAAACAAAGTATTAGAGAGAAAGAATAGGATAGTTAAGGAGATGGAAAAAATAATGTTGAATGAGGCCAAATCATTTGATGTGTATTGGAGAGAGGTAGTTCATACTGTAGTATAAATTTTAAATAGTTCAAATTAGAGAAAACAATGATAAGAATCCATATGAACTGTAGTATGATAATCCAACATCTATCAAGTATTTCAAGGTGTATGGTAGAAAATGCTACATCAAAAGACAAGAAGAAAAATTAGGAAGCTTTGATTCTAGATGTGATGAAGGAAGATATTCCACTCAAAGCAAAGATAAAAAATGTTATAACAAAAGGATACACAAGATTGTAGAAAGAATCAATGTCAAGATTGATGAGGATATAAAATAAGTAAAATCTGACATAGATAACTTTGAAAATGAATCAGATTGTGAAGAAGAGATTGTTGATGAAGAGCTAGAAGAATAGAATAAATAGGCACCTGCAAAATATGTTCAAAAGGATCACCCTATAGATTAGATAATAGGAAACAAAAATGAAGGTGTCTAGACAAGGAGAAGACTTGCAAAGAACAAGGAACGAGTAAATTTTCCTCTCTTGTCTCAGATTGAACCTAAAAGCTATATGGAGGCCAACAAGGATGAGAGTTGGATAAAGGACATGGAAGAAGAGCTGAATCAAATTGAGAAAAGAAAGAACATGGGAATTAGTTCCTAGACCTTCAAGCAAAAATGTGTTAGATACTAAATGGGTGTTTAGAAACAAGCTCAATGAAGATGGAGTCGTTGTAAGGAACAAGGAAAGGTTGGTGTGCAAGGGATATGCACAAGTTGAAGGAATAGATTTTGAAGAAACATTTGCACCTGTTGCAAGATTAGAAGCCATAAGGATGTTTCTTGCATTTTTAGTTTATAAAGTATTTAAAGTATATCAAATGGATGTAATCTACTTTTCTAAATGGAAACCTTGAAGAAGAAGTTTACATAGAACATGTAGAAGTTTTTCAACTATCAGAAGAAGAAGATTATGTTTGCAGACCGAGGAAAGAATTGTATGGTCTAAAACAAGCATTGAGGGCATGGTATTGAAAATTAGACTAGTATCTACATCAAAAAGGATTCAAGAAAGGATGCATAGATAGCAATTTTTACTATTGATCTTAAAAGCTTGTGCTTTCCCCGAACAACCTTACGGGAAAATCAGTGAGTGGGGTACCTTCATATGCCTCATTGAATAACCTCTAGGATTGTGAAAGAAACCATATCTTCTCTAGGTATGAGAAAAGGGAGAAGCAAATGCATAAAGGGAAACTAAAGGTGGTGATGCACCAAAGGTTTTACAACATTTCAAAGATCCTTAATAGCTCCATTTTCTGATAAAATAAACAAAAAATTCCATAGAACCTTCATTGTTGGAAGGAAAATGAACAACTAAGGCCAATATAGGCACAAATTAGACATTCAAATCCCCCCATGGGAAGCACCCATTAAGGTTCAAGCAGAAAAAGGAAACCAAGATTCGAATAGGATACTTTAGATTCTTACAGAGCTATCCACTTAACAGGATAATATGAAAACACCATAAACTTTAACAAGAGATTGAAAGAGTACTAAAAAGAACATGGTTCAATTTCTTGAAAGCTAAAGTTTAGATATCATAGAAGCTAAACAATTGAGAATTAATGATCAAGAGTTACACATAAATAACTAGAACATAGAGCATTCAATATATATGACTAAGAATAAACTGTAAAAATAAAGGCCACATGAGCACAATGTAATACAACTTTGTTCTTGATATTACTGAAAAATGCTAAGGTTAAACAATTGAATAAGTGTCTTGACATCAATTACAAAAGAGTGATTTTAAGGCTTTGTAAGAAATCTGCTATATCCTATCCTATTTCTACTGATAATCTATCTATTGACTAAGCATATCTTCTAATCATCTAATGATGTCTCCTCTCTAGGAAAACCTCCCTTTTATAGGAAAAGGGGAGCACTCAAGAACCAAGCACTCTCCACCACTGAAGTTGAAAACCTTAATAGGTGTCACCACCAGATAATCTCAAATTCGATTAAAAATTGGATTTGATATGATAATAAAAATTGAGCTGCTTTCATAATGGTTACAAGTGGTGACAACTCGATAACCCAAATCTCCAACAAGCTTTGTGCAAGTATTCTTGTTAGAAGGAAGATGTGGCTTTAAATGCTTGCCTCCATCCAGTCTAATCAAATGCTAGAAAAAATGGTGATGTCAAAAAGAGGTCAACTCTAGGAGTGGTTGATGAAACCAAAGTGTTGCCACCTGACAATATTCATAAAAATCCTTACCCAGATGGTGAAGAAGACTCCCCGACTAAAGATGGGTGACATGGCGAGTGAGTGAGTATTCTTCAAAAATTGGGAGAGAAACTTGGAAGAAAACACCTATGAGGGTGCCATGTGTATACCATCGGGCTTGAAGAGAAAGAAAAGCCCAAAAAGGTAGAATAGCCACTATGTGGCACCATTGCACAACTTTTCACCAAAATCCCCTTGTGGCTTCCAAAAACATGTGCCAACATGACAAGTGTCAGGAAAAAAATGCAAACCGAAAGAGAAAGGGCCTTAGGGCCAAAAAAGATATGTGGGTCTTGGGGCTGAGATTAAAGCAAAATAAATAAACACTTAGAGAAAAAATGCTCCACAATTTTGGTGACTCACAAGATGCCTTCGTTTGTGGAGGCATGAACCCAAATATACAAAACAACATAAAAATAGAGGAATTTACGATTCCTCAGAGCCTAGGGAATACAAAGTGTATAAATTCCTAGTATCTATTAGAAGGAAACACCAACGCGTGTAGCACCTTTGAAGCTTGATTAAGTTCAAATATCTCTTTAAAGAAAATTGCTCCCCATTTTCCTTGGGTTGCTCCTATGAGGGAAAAGAGTCGGGCCAAGGGGAGCAACAAATTATCAATCTCTTTGGTTGTAGGTGGTGAGCTTAGCTTTTCAAGCTTTGAATGGTCTTTCTGCTTGGCCTCTAAGGATTGTTTGAGTTCCTCTTCAGTGAGTACCACTCCATTGGGTGAAAACAGAGAAGGGAAGCCCAAAAGAACTAAGGCTTCAAAATCCTCCTTTATTTCGCTGATCATTTTAGTTAGCACTAGCTGACAATTTTTTCCCCTTTGGATGGCATGGATGCATGTGATGAATTCATTTTCTTTCTTGGTAGTTTCTCTTTGGTCTAGAATCCCAACGCTTGCCAAAATATCATCAACCACATTGTATAGCCTGGTTATCAAACTAGCATATTTGGCAACTTAGGGGTGACTATACTTAGGATTTGATTCTTGTACCTTTGATTCTTTCTCAATGGGAAAAGAGCAAGCTTTTTGTTATCAGAAGGAGTTCAGACCTTCTTGTCACAATCAATACTTAGTAGAATTGAGACTATTTAACCCTTATTCCTCCTTCAATCGGTCAACCTATGCTTGGGCCTATTGAAGCTCTTCTGCTACTTGAGATCATGAACTGGTTAGCTCACTTTGCATCTGGTTCTTCTCTTTCTTGAATTTCTCACTTAGTTGCTTAGTTCAGTCTGCAACTTTGGACCACTTCCCTTGCATTTCCTACAACTCTCTTTGAAATTTTGCATGGATATTGTTCTACCAGCCTAAGATGTGAATGAACTCTTTCTGCTTTTACTACAATTCCTCTACATCCTATTGCATTTGGGTTTTCACTTCTTCACTCATCTTGTGCTCGGTCTCAACCTCACACATCATATTTTGAATTTTGGCTAAAATTTAGTCCTTCTTAGTCTGAGTATCTTGAAGTGATGTGGTTGCTTCTCCTTGTATGTCTTGTGTCTGTCTAAGGTGACAAGTCTCCATGTATTTTACTCTTATTTCTACCTAATGTCTATCAATTGTGGCTTTCAAACTATCCAAATTTTCCTCCCACTTATTTAATTTCTTCTCTAGCTTGGTGTAATTGGTATACACCACCTTTTGCATGGCTTTGGAAAGGCCAATTTTGTCGCAATAACACACCTCATTCATATTCAAACCTAAAATCTAAATCTCATAGTCTTCATACTACATTTCTCCCTTAGGCTTGGAGACCAGCAACTTCATAGTAAAAATAATCAAAGACCTCCGCTCTTTGTCAAAACATGCTTCCAACCTTGCAGAAGCTAGATTTGCTATGATCTTCACCAATCGCTTTTGTTTTCTCTCCTTTTAGGCATACTTGGTTAACTCTACTTTAGTCCAAAAATTTTGTAGGGACTCAAAACTTTTTACAAAAAGGGGGAAACTGGGAGGAAGGCCATAAAGGGTGGCATGGGGTGTGCTTCTAGATGCTTGAGCTTGGGGTGAGGTAAAAGGGAAGGCTATTGACAAGAAAGGTGAGATGCCTCTCAATTTTTGTGTCGAATGCAAAGTACTCATTGTGGTGATAGGTGTAGTGGTTGAAAATAGTGGCAAATGCCTAGCAGTGGGTAATGGTGATGAAAGATGGAGCATGGGTGGTTATGAAAATGGAACTTGGGCCTTCGATAAAGTGATCAAAGTGTCTACCATAGTTGTGATGGAAAACACATGCTCAACATGCAAGGGATCCATATGAAGCTCATTGTCAAACACAGGTGGGGGAATATTAAGGATAAGAAGATCAAAATTTGTAGATGGGGGATTCTATTCTATAGATGAAGGGGCAGTAGCAACTAATGATGTAGTGGAGGAAAGAATAGCTGCCACAAAAATTACCTGGATTGTAGGGACCAAAGATACTTGCAGAGCAAAGTCCATTTCTTCATCTTCCTTGTCTGAGGACCCTGGCCCACCTAGGTTTTGGATTTTCCTTCTCTTTAGAGGGGGAACACTGGTTGCTCTAGACCCTTTCGTAGCTGACCCTAATGAACCTTGGGCTCTTTGGACTATTGAAGACTTCCTTGTAGACCATCAAGTCTATTTTTCCTTTTTTTAAAATGTTGGTAGAGGATGAGACCTACAACTAATTTTGCTGTGCTACTTCTTTTTCTTTCCCTTTCCCAACTTTGGTCATTGAATGCGGTGAGTTGGTGCCCTAGACACTCTCTTTTTTGGGGTCACAATTGGTTTCTTCATCTATATTGGACCTAGCCTCTTTATCATAAGTGTCCTCAAATTCTTCATTGGTGGGGATGGAATTGAACAAGGGAGATTTCTGTTTGATTTCCTGCTGATATTTCTAGAAATCAACTACTTTTCTTTTGGACCACCGCCTCTTACTTAGCTATGTCTTGAAAAAATTGCTCATTTGAAGGCCTAGGTTGAATTCCACTATGACATCGTAGAAACTGGGCCATGGAGACTGTATAAATAATATAACATTCAAATGCACATAGGTGCCTTGGTTGTCTAGGGCTGGATTTCATCTTTCCTCCCAATATGGTTGCAACTCATGTTAGAAACTCATGTCCCTTTTCAGATTGTGCCTCCATTTATCATAGATGAGCCTAATGCCAAGATAGGCCAACTTTCTTATCAATAGTTGTTGCTTCTCCCTCTTTATAAGCTATAGGGGAATTACATGAAGGAGCTTTTTCATCTTTCTCATGCTATAGTTAAGATCCATAATCGATAATTGTTAATAATATCTCCAAGGAAAGAGTCCTAGACATCACATACCTAGGCAGTTGAAAAGGCTCACTTGTAAACCCATGACATATGATAAAATTGAAATCTAGCCCCTTAAACCAGTCAGTGGGGTTTGATGATTTTTCATCCATTCTAGATACCTTGGAGGGAACCTTTGCAAAGGATTTTGGGATAAATCTTGAAGCATGGGATTCAAAAAATATTTTGTGATCAAATAATAATCATATGTGATCGAAAGATCATGGGTCCATACTGAAACTGGTTTCAACAAACCTAAACTGCTAAACCTATCGAGTGGTAATCCCAAATGGCTGAAAAAATTAGGATTCTGGTGCATAATCAAATGAATCAAGAAAGATGAATATTTGAACTTAGACTAATGGTGGTACTTGCTCAACTATTCAAATATCCTTTTTGCAATTGTTGTGGCAAAATCATAGAAAATTTTCCATTTTTCTTTTTTATCTTAAAAGCTAAACCCATCTAGTACTCATGGACATTGTCGTTGCACTCCAGACCATACACAAAAGCCAACATCAAGAACACATCTTTCAAGTCTGATTTGAAAAGACTAAATGATAGAGGAAATTTGGCCCCTCATCATCATTAGGTCCCTTACTCATTTCATGTTGGTAGAAAGACATCATATCTCTCCAACTTCTCTAGTATCTCTTCATATCATCTCGTGAGAAAGCGTCAGCCTCCATATGGGCATGGATGCATAACATATCCCTAATTGCCACAACACTGATGGCGACTTTGAGCTCACCACCTCTGATGGTTCCACTCACATTTTCCAACTTTTCAACACATATATCCACCAATTATGGGCACAAATGCATGTAGGGAAGCATGCAATGTGGTAAACCACAATGCCAAAGCCTTTCTCCTAGACCAACGAATTTGCTTGCCAATGACTTGGTGACCATCCTCTACAAAGCTCCTTCCTGCAAACTATTGTGTGGTCTCACAACATGACCCATTTTTCCCCTTGGAAAAATGTAGACCCCCTCTTTTTATTTTCTTTTCCTTGCTCTTTTGTTTTGTTTTCACTCATTTCAACATTGTTTTGATGTCCGGTCGGTTGCTAATTTCCTCTCTCATTTTCACTTGGCCTTTTTATTTTCATATCCTTTTGTTTCCCAATGTTGGTGTTTTGGTATGCTCTTAATGTTTAGTCTGTTATTGGAAACTAGAATTCCAGAGTCCTACGTTTGAGCCAAAAAAATTTTTATCTTAGGATTCTAACTTTGCTTGGTATTTCATTGATCAAAATTTTAATCCCAGTAATTTCCTCTTTTACGAGAGTATGATATTTTATTGTTTCTTTCTGAAATTCATAAACTGGAGAGTATTTTTTGAAATTGTGTTAAATTTATCTTTTAGACTTGGTTTTCAATCTTTTCTTTTGTTTCATTTTTCTCTTTCCTCAAAAGGTATTTCCCAAATCCCGATGTTGTTTGCTCTTTGCAGAAATAATATCAGAAAGCTTTAATCCCAGTGATCACCAATCAATCACATATCTTTAATGACATATACCTTGCAAAGAACCAGCGTGACATCTAATTACCATGTATAATCACCATGCCATCTTTCTTCTCAAATAACGAGCTAGCACATAAATCTAGGTGTTTGTGATTTGGACTATAATCCATAATGATTGCACCTTTATTCTAGGAATTAATGCAAAATAACAGGTAATTATGAAGGTGGAGAACTACCTATGTAATTGGCACCACCTCAAGAATGTAATTTCTTTTACAACACTCCACTTTGTGTCATATTGCAAATTTGCTAAGGACATTGTGTTCACTAAACTACATTCACACGCAAAGAGAGGTAAAATTTTGAGAAACTAAGACATAGCTACCAAGGGTTTTGAAGTTGCATTTTGAAGAATCACCATTATTAAACATAACTAGGTATGTTCTGAATAATTGATACTTTGTTAAGAGTTTCTTAGGCTAAAATATTGATAATGGTATTTCCCATTCTAAAATTGAAATGTTAATTATTCTCTGAGTTGTTAAATTTAATAAAAAATGAATTGAAAATTTTATGAAACATAATTTTTGGTTAAATCTAACCCTAACTCGCACACAAGATACATATTTTGAAAATTGCATAGCACATTATATGAAAAATGAGTACTTCTAACATAAGGGTAGAAGATGAATTCAAGTATTGCTATTCACAAGCAATACCCATCAATGTAGTGGTTACAAACAACCACATGGGATGGTCTTCTGACATTGAAATCTGTTCATGACTATTACAAGAGAATGCTTCTCAATGTACCAAGAGTGCTATGGCAAATGGGTTACTTCCTGCATGAGGGTTTCTAGCAGCAATGGAAGCTCCTGGATTAGTTATGCAATGTATAAATCATTAAAACCTAGCTAAGAGGTTTGTTGAGTAAGAAGGGAGAGTTTATGCAAACCTATCTTAGAAAGGAATGATATACACATTTGGTCTCCCCATTTACACACAGATGTTCAATGTCGACCTAAATACCAAAACCCAGACATATCAGAGTGCTGAGGAGCATAATAGAGAAATAATGAGCACCCAATGGTGCCAACGACCAATTACACAATAGACCAAGGTAATTCAGAGGTCTATGTTTAAACAAGAAATGCAAGACATTATGACTTTGCTGAGAAAAGTAGTTGGTTTAAGAGATGCAAACAAATTCAAACCCTAGATGTTCATAATAATATCCCACATGATAGAGGGTCTTGTGGAACTGCATTGGTGAAAACTGATAAGTGAAAAACTACATGAATATATTACTACATTCCCCAAAACCAGATGCTTCTACATGTCATCATATGTTATTTACTCCTGTGTTATGAGATCCTGTAAACAAGGGTTGAAATAGATTGGTAGTTGAGGCATGAAAGTTGGCAATGGTTTGATATATGCACATCTACACTAGATTACCATCCACGGGTATAAAGATGATTACATGAAAGTGAATGATTTATTCTCCATGAAATTGGTGAGAACAATGAAAGGTGATAAAGCTAAGAGATTATCCCTAGAAGTACAAAGTGCCATTCAACCTATGGGAGGCTGGTACATATAGTTCCCAACTTACTCCTACATTAGAGTGGAGGGAGTTGATGGAAACCCATTCATGCTACCCAGGTATCCTAAAATTGTTTTATTGGAATTAGTGAGATAGTTAAAACCATATTAGGCTCTTTATACCCATGCTTGAAAAAGGCTTCTTTCAAATTTCCCATTACAATAGGAAATTATAAGTGTAGTGCAATTAGAGTGACTGATTTGTGTGAAGAATTGAGGACCTACCATTTTGAAGAGTTCCCTCTCTAGAGAGTGTATTATGATATTGAAGGAAATGTTGCTAAAAATATAGCTACCTTTTGTGCTCATATGCCTCATTTAGAAGATTATTGGCTTAACTATGAAGATGAGAACATGCTAAGAAGAAGAAAATATGAAACAGTGACATTAAGATTTTCTTGGATGCTCAAGCTTTATGACATCCTAGACCAATTGGAAGAAGATGATGGCTAGGTGTTGAATCAATTTTACAATGATGATAGGGTATATGATGAACCCATTCAAGACCCAGGTGTTGATGATGAAGATATGGCATTAATTGATGACATTACTGTTGATGATGTTTTCTATACAACAACTCAGACATAATATGGAAATCCTATCTCTCTTGAAAGGTAAATCTCTATCGGCAAGCCTTAAGAGATAACCCCAAGGTCTTTAATGTCAGGTCTTGACAATGCATAAACAACTCAGTGATAAATGTGAAAATGTTGGTAATCACAGTGGGACCTTACTACAAGCAAAGATTGGATCTTTAATTTATCAAATCTAGCAATATAATGATACTTCAATCCTAAATCTAACCCAATGATAAAATAAATAACAAAAGATATAAGGTTTCAAAGAGATTTCTAGATTTAACACTAAGCCTAAGATTAACAATGCAAATGACAAAAACTTGAAATGGACCAATCCCTCAGAAACTGATTTCTACTTGACCCAGATGGATGTGCAATCTTATAGAAACGGTGCAATCTTCTAAGGTGTTAAAGATTTTCAGATCATGAACATTCATTCAGACAACCCTATTGCAATTGAAATGGATAAACCCTCACAATTGAACTGAGCACAATGAATATAAGGTCCAATCTAACTTTGCAAAGCAACTAACAATCAGTTGGTTGTGAAAAGTATGGACTAGGGATTGTTGCAAGACTTCAAATACTAAACCATAAACATCATTAAATCAAATCTAATCCTAAATATCTAAATATTAATTTTCCTCAAAGCAATTCTAAAGATAGAATAACAAGAACCATGCAAGAGAAGAAGAACACAAGTATGTTACCAAATCATCCACTGAAGCAACAATTCCAGCTTTCTATTACAATATTTTCTTGAGAACAACTACTTGCTAACTATTGCTCTACTTAATTCAATTCAATACTAGCTATCTATCTCTTGTCTATATCTATATCTAGCCCTTACAAATGAGGCAAACTTCCATATTTATAGAGACCCCCAAGATATGTCGGCCTAGTTAGGATTTTACAATAATAATTGGCCACAAAAAAAGTCGGCGAAGAGAAATTCAAAATAAGATAAATTATGCATTAAATGCTCAAACTTCATCCAGGTCGGCCTGGGATCTCTCAGACCAATGCATGCAAAATAATAGGGAAGCACAAATCTCGATGTAGCCCAGCATTAACTATCTTCCCCTTTGTCTTTATTTTGATCCAACATTTCATGCACCTTCAAAAGCACCTTATCCAAGTCGGCCACAAGTGGTAAAGGAAAAACCTTAAGTCAACTCTCAATTGATTGAATATCTTCCCTTGTTTGTTTCACCGATTTATCCCACTCAACCTTATATGTTAGATATTTATCAATGACAACAATATAGGTGGCCACATCATCTAATTGGTGTTCAATAATATGATCATCAATAGTTGGAGCATAAACATCGTGCCACAACCTTCTCAACTGCTCTAAACTCAAATGCTTAGGTGCAATCTTCCTTCTCCCTGTCATTATCTCAAAGAAAGAAATGCATCCATTATAAACACCAGTTAGGGTATCTTCAATTTTCCTTCTCTTCTTATATATCTTCTTTAGAACCTTCTGCCTAATTTGCAAAGCCTCAAGCCACTCCCAAGGTTCAATAGCTCTGGAGGAAGGGAGAATTCCATCACTAACTAGTTTATCCTTGGTATACTCCATGATGGTTTTAGTTTTTTGCAACAAGAGGCTTGTATCTTCCTTATCTTGAGCTAATACCTCTTTTAGCCAATTTATTGCCCTCATAGCATCTCCTCCAGTTGAGGGAATGTCCTTGATAGCATCATTTCCTTTGGTTTGCACCCCTTGTAGCCAATTTGTAGTAGCAAGAGTGGAAGCCTTCATTCTTTCCAGCTCAGTGATAGTTTCTTGGGGTAAAGGATTTGCAGCAGAGGATGAGGAGCCAATGGACTGCAAAGGTTTCATCAGATCCTCTAAACATTTCTTGAGTCCTTCAATCTCCTTCTTCAGCTCTTGTTTAGTCTTTATTTCTTTCCTCAATCTACCCAATATTACTACACTTGAACCCTCATATTCTTCAATATCTTGCTCCACAGAGGTAGGTCCTAATTTGATAGTCAGCAAATTGTAATATTTTCCAGTTACATCATCCCTATTCTTATCTGGAGCAGGAGTTGCAATGTGGACCACTCTATTACTTGATTCATCTCTTTCAATCTTTGAAATGACCCTGGCCTTCTTCTTTCCTTTATCTTTTCCTATTTTTTCCAGTAACTCATCCCAATTGGGTGGGGTATCCTCCACGACAACCTGCTTTCTCTTTATTTCTTTATCCAACTACTCTGGAACAGTGGACTCTAATTGTACTTCACTTTGTCCCACTTCCTCCTGCTGGTGCTTTGGTGCATCTTCATTCAAACCCTGTTCCTCAGGAACTTCTTTGGCCTTGTCCTCCTTTTCTTCAGCATGCTCTTCCCTATGCACAAGTGAAGGAACTTTATCTAATACTTCTTCTCTTGGAGGCAATTTGAGCTCTTCGGTTCTAACTGGCGAGTCCTCATATGCAACCAGGGGAGACTACATCACTTTTTCTATTTCTTCCTCAACATTATAAAGCTCACCCTCATTAAATTCTTCTCCTTTTGTTTCTTGGTGATCTTCAGCTTCTTTGGATTCACCTAATTCTTCATTTTGAGCTTCAGGGACAACATCAAGCTACTCTTCATGAGAAGTAACTAGAGGAGGATCTTTCTCTGGCATATTATCTTTAGGAGAAGGATTCCTTGATTTCATTGTATACACCTGTGTCTTTTCTCCTAAACTCTCTATGTTTACCACATGTGGATTAACTTCCTCTCCATCCTTGGAACTTGCCTTTTGTGATAGTCTTACAATTCTCCTCCTTTTAGGCATAGGAGCACCAACCTCAAGATCTTGCTCTTCAGTTTCTTCCTTACCAGACTTCTTAGTCCTTAAAGTATGCCCCCTTTTCTTGGCAATTAGCTTTCTCTATTTTTCTGCTTCTTGAGCCTTCTCTATTTGAATATATTTGATCTTGAGTTTAAAAGGGGAGCTCACCTTGCCTTTACCCTTGGGATCTTGCTCTGTTGATTCTTCGAAAGTTGAACGAGGGTCCAAATCTCCCATTAAATCAAAGGTGCACTGTACACTCTCATTTTCCAACTCCCATATTTAATGCTTCAGCCACATCTTGGTAAACTTGGTGACTGGATTCATTAACTATCCTAATTCTATCTTTTCTTCTTCTAGCCAATCCACTTCACCAATTGGCCTGTCCTTTATTGCCTCATAAGCATGGCCTTGAATCAGGTCCCCATCATCCTCAAGTTGATCAGGAACTTCCTTCACATTGAACAATCAGACTGATTCAACTGGAAGATGATAAAACTTCTTTCTAACTTCATACTCATCCCTGCAGTTGGCCCAGTAGTCTTCTAGATCAACCTTATGGCTATATTCTCTAGTGGCCTTCTTTTGTGCTTCACCTATTATGTTGAATCTAGATCTCTTGGAATGGAAGGACAAACCACTAGAACTCATCTCCTCTTATGAAGCCTAGGTTGAACTAATGGAAGGGCATGGCTCTCCAGTTCCTATCCTCAAAGGGAAGTCTCCACCAAACACAGTCTTATGCTTGTCCCTTTTGACGATAGCATCAAAATCACATATCTATCTAGTGGCTTCCAAAAGTAAGATATGATTAGTGGGATACCTTGGAAGTCGATATGGAGCCCTTTGACAACCATCAACCCGGATGTACAAGAAGGTTGGGAACTAAATAAACCAAGCCCCATATTTCTTGATTAGATCCTTTGCCTGATCTAAAATCCTCATATGTTCTGCACCGTGAAGCAATCTAGTGATATGCATGGTGAATGCATCATTCACCCTCCTGTAACTTGAGCTCCCTAAGTGTAATTGAGGGTAAACCTCATAAATTACATCTTTCCCAAAGATGCCCCTAGTACTCAATCCTTTCTAGGGATGAAATCTTGCAAGTGCATAAACTAAGTACAAGGTCATTGTGAAGGTCTTGGTTTGTAGCACATTGGACAATTGCTCATGAATCACCCTAATTATGACACCTACCCAATAATAGTTGATCTTTTCCTATTCCATCCTTGCAATGACATGGCACATCCAACTCTCAAACATACCTGCACTCTTTAATCCAACCACCCTACTAAGAAGAGTGATGGCATCAAAATACTCCTTCTTGAACTTTTCCTTGAATAGTTGTTTAGGAAGTTTAGAATAATGAGACTTGGGCTTTTCCAACCAAGAATTGATGAGCTGTTGTGACTTAATAGTCTCCTCTTCATAGAACTTTTTAGCTACCTCCATGTTGAACGCCACCACATGACATCTATCTGGGATGTCAAAGGTCTGAGCTATTGAGACAGGATTGAGATTTTCCACAATCCTCCCTTGAGGACCAATTATTCTCTATGTATCATTGTCATAATGCCTAGCACACTCAAGGACTAATATATAACACTGTACTGTAGAGGGAAAACCAGCTACGTGTTCCAATCCTGATTCCAACATTCTTGTAGCCACTAGAGGAAGATCCTACGCTGCCATTCTACCTTTGAACTCCTCATAATCCCATAGTCCAACATTCGTGTCTGTCACCTCTGAACAAATAGATAACCTTGCTCTCTAGGATTTTTCTCTTGATGTCCATCTTAATCCTTTCTGCTTTAGATATGGAAGATCCCTCCATGTCACTCTTAGCCTTTCTAGCTGTCACCTTGCCATATTCTGCCTGCACTCAACAAAGGGAACCATAGTAAAGATCACACAAACAAAGGTTAATCAATCAAAATCATCATTAAAATGCATCCCAGATAAGCAAGGTGTCATTAAATCTCAAATCAAATTATCATATCAAAATTCAGGTTTTAGGACCATCCGCAGAATCCAAGCCAGGGAGGAATTTTAGAAAATTCTAGGCCAGACGGATTCCAGCAGAATGAACATGAAAACACCTATTAGCAACTCAATTCGATCATTATGAATCAAAAACAACATATGAGATCTCAAAACAGCACCAATTAATCGTAAAATGCACCATCATTTGTTAACAAGTCCTATTATTCCATATTTCTTCACATTCCATCAGATTCTGGGAAAATCCACATGGGACGGATTTCCGTGAAGGAGGAGACATTCTGTAAATTTTGGAAAAACCAGGGAAAAAAGGATTTTGGGAAAATATGGAGCCAAAGGAAATCCGTGAAGAAAATGAATCTCCGAAAGCATGCGAATGTCGGTAAAAAGAAGAGGAGTGGGAAAATCGGGAAAATCTGCTAGAATCGGAAGATCCTGAACTGGATGAAAAACCCAAACTTTAGCATTCAATCACAATTTCACCCAGATTAATGGATCGATCATAAATTTGAAGAATCTAGGCCTACGATGAGTTTGATATGGACCTTCTATATATTTTCTTAGAATTATAGGCCAATCCAAAAGCAAGATAAGGTGAAATGGTGATGCCCTAGGTATCAAACCCTACAAATTTTCCATTGACACACATGTAGGCTCAAGATTCAAACATTGCAACTACTGGGTCTTTACTAGGGGTATTCATGACTCACAAGCAAGTTACTTCATGATGCAAATGAAAGAGTGAACTCGAACTTACTTGGGAAACAATGAATCAAAAAGTATCATGCAACGCTAGCCACGAAATGCTCAAATCATGCAGAAATTTGAACCCTGAAAAAAACAAAAATACCAAAGCATTGCCAACATTCATCAATCAAAAGTAGGGCAATCATATGCGTACCATGATGAAACAAAAATAAATCTTAGAGATAATAAATGCGAGTTTAATGGCACCCAACAAAGAAAGCAACAAAAATGCCCAGGAAATCACCACTTAAATTGAACAATTCACAAACTCAGTGCTCCAAATCAAATCCAATACTCCAAGAATGCACTCCTTAGCTCAATTGATCATAGAATATAAAGCATAATGGCACAAGAGTCCTCAAAAATTGGTTAAATACACCCCCCTCAAGTAGTACGAATGAACATTAATGTCACCGACAAGATAGCCTGGGGAAATCCAGAAACCCAATGGCAGAGCAGATTTTTTGAAAAATCCGGTCCAGGAAGAATTCCGCGAAGACCAAAAATCTCTGAAAGGTAGCGTTCAGTTGGAGTTTGAGCAAGATCCAGGAAAATCCAGCTGGGGTGGAAAATCCCAAACTAGGGTAAAAACCCGAAATTCACCCAGAACTTAAGATTTTCAATGAATAACTTAGGGGAATCACTTAGGAAAGAAAAATAAACATTTAAGCACATTCCAAGGCATAGTAATCCTCAAAATAAAAGGTCCAAAACACCAAAAACCAAAGCAAAAGAGGTTCCCTTCTTTCAGCAGGGCGTGTGTGCGAAAACTGCACAACAAATACTAGACCAGTCTTAAGGTATTCTCAACACCGGATTGATGATTTTTACAAATTTTTGAGAGAAAGAGGAATTGAACCCATCTTCTTAGAAGATAAAAGAAGGAAACAAAGAGATGAAACTACTTTTGAAAGTGGAGATCCTACCAAGAAGAATAAAAAGACTAGTAAGGTGACTCCAAGTGTTAGAATTGAAGAAAGAACCCCTGAAACTAGAAGACAAGAAGTTCCCATAAAACCATCTGATAAATAGAAAGATGTAGAGATAGGTAAAGATAAATCAAAAGTAATACCTGAAGGTGCATCTTCCTCTAAAACTAAACCAAGAACAAGAGTAATTATTGATGAAGGAAAAAGAGCAACAAAGAATGTTGGTGCACAAACCAGGTTTGCATCTCAAAGGGCTACAACATTATTTACCTCTCCCCCTTCTGTTAATATAGCTAGTATGAAACAAGCACTGGGAGGGACTCCTATAGCTCTAGAGGAAATTTTTGAAGAAGATGAAGCTAGAATTAAAGAACAAATGGGAAAATGGGGTGCTATGTGGGAGAAAGTGAAAGAAAAGAAGTTTAAAGAAAAACCTATGGTACACTTGGTGATAGAAGAAATTCAAGATACAAAGTCTAACCCCATAAATATTGAAGAAGAAGAGTTTATTCAAGGAACGCTCACCTCATAGGAAAGAAACCCTAGCATATTTGAGATGGAAATAGGGGAAACTACAGAGAAAAATCCTATTGATGAAAGAATTGTTGAAGAGACTCTTGATTCCCAGCCTTCACTTGGGAATGTGCAAAATGTTAATGAACACTCACAAGTCTTTGAAGAATCAGAGAAAGGCCATGCTGAAATTGAAATTCTAGAAGAAGAAGCTATACAGTTTGTATGAGATGGAATTGAAAATAGAGAGAATCCTAGTGTAGCAGCGAATGAAGAAGATAAAGTTCAAAGAGATGAAATAGAAAATGTAGATAAATAGGAAAATATAAGTCTCCAAATAGAGGAGGTAGTGTCCAATCCTACTAATCTTGAATCTATGCTAGATCTCACTAAAGAAATCCCCATTTTAGAAAATGTGGCAAGCCGAAGAGAAGAAGTTCCTAAAATAAGTGGTAAATAGGGACAAACAAATGTTACAGAGGTACAACAAGATGATGATACACCTGATTAGTTAATTAGGGAATTAGCTTCTCCAATGGAAGTGGAAGTACTACCTATGAATCTTAATAATTTTATACAAGAAGTAGGTACTCCTAAACCTAGGTGTAGAGAAAAGACAAAGCATGTCATACAGAGGAATGCAAATGGCAACAAAACTATTTAGATAGCCAGTCCAACAGTTGATAAATACAAACATGAGATAATGCTTAATGAGTATAAGATGACAAGTATTAATCTTGGACACTCATCTTGACAGCAAGAATTAGAGGAAATAAAAGTAAACTTAAATGCTACTGTTGCTAGAGTAAAAAAATATAAACATAAGAAAAGAGAATTGAAAGAACGGGTTGCTACCTTGGAACACTTTATTAAGTCATTGACTATGTCTCATGCCATCATTCAGAGAAATTGAAAATATTTGAAGATGAATTTAGATTTCACCAGGAGCAGGTCATTGATGAAAGGCGAACCATTGAAATTCTCATGCAGTCAGACGTGCAAGAGTTAATACAAAATAATGTAATATCAAGACATGAAATTTCATTGCATGAAAGTGGAAGAAACAACTAAAATGGGAAGGTGACATGTTAATACAATGTATTGAAGGATTTGAAAGAGCCACCATCGAGTGCAGAAGTTTGATCGATGAAAATCAAGAATTTATTGAAATATTGACATGTCAAGGTTTTGATCCCAAAAAATTATGATAGGAGGAAAAAGAAGCTAAAGCTTTCAAGGAATGGATAGAAAGGATAAATAGATATCCTGTTCAATTTCTAAAGCGGGAGGTCATTAACAAAATAATACAGTGTAGAAATTTTATAGCCAAGTATGAAGCAGACAAAGCACAAAAAAATGACATCATACTTCAAGTAATTGAAGAATATATTAGGCTCAAGCTCACTTGGATAGAAATATGAAGAATTTCGAAAGAGCACATGGATCAAATATTAAGAGCTTTCTGAGAATATCAGCTGAAGAAAGAAGGAAGAGTCCTGGAGCCCGAGTGATAAGCAAAAGAGAAAGAATCGGATACCGGATACCAAAAGTATGATGAAGTTTATTTTGGTTTCAATTTTAAATTTGCAGGATAATCCCAGTCCCGATAGATGTTCCTCATTTTGGTATTTTGGAAGGAGGTTGGTAGACTTGATTGATACAAAGTGTTCGTGTTGGAGTATGAAGAGAAGTGTTGTTGCGGATGAAGTCAAAGCCTTGACTATTCTAGAATGTTCTTGATGATAGTTGGTAGATGCCACATGCCACATTTTAATTTGTTGTTTCTGATTCTTTGAAAAAAATTTAACTTGAACTTTTGGGGCCTTGTTTCTATAAAAAGCCATCTCCTCCCACATTTTTATTTGAAGTTCAAAATTTGTGGATGTCAGAGGAGCATAAATTTTCTTAAGTTTTGTTCTTTTTTCCTATTTTCTGAACCATTCTGGTGTAAAACTTTGTATGCATGTAGACATGAATTGATATTAGAGTTTTATGGATAGCTACCTATCTCAGTATCTTTTGTGGTTGGTTTTGTAAGTTTGGCCGAACAAGAATATATGTTGCATCATTTAAGGGTGCATATAGAACCTACTCGATGTCCATAAACGAAACCTTCTCTTTAAATGCTTTTTATACATAGTTGTGAAGCAATTTGGTGAAATGTAAAGTCATTTGCTCTATTTTGATTAATTCTTTGGGGCATCCATTTAGAATAACCGAGAGAAACTTTTATTTTTTAGTATTTTTTATAATTCTTTTTAGAATAGATGTTTAATATTTGAAAATGTTCCAAAAAAATATAAATGAATGGAAAGAATTTTGTTTAAAATCTTTTATTTTCCATGAAGTTGTTGAATGCTTCATGCTAAATCTACTTAAGTGATAGCAAAGAATTTGTGATTTTCATGAAATATTATGTTGAATCTTTCGATTTCATGATGTTATTCGATGAATGAAGTGAAATTTTATGTGAGATATTTACAATTCTTAGCAAATCTAGAAATAATCATAGTCCCTTTGAGATTAACAACAAATATCACATCATTACCTAAGAGTGACCCTAGTGCAACCATGGCCTGGTTATCGGAGACATGGGATTGAATGAAAGCCAATCTTTGTCCTATGAATGTAGAATTTTCCCTTAGGTTGTCTTTGTTCCATATCTTTCAAGAAGGATAGGCTCTTCACGGTCTTTCCTATGGAGATTTTATTCGATCTATTTACTGCGAGTAAAACTATTGTCAATAGGAACTGGGACTAGAAGGAGGGCCTATTGTTGTTATTTTTTTGGTTTTGTTAGGTTTTAAACTTGATTTCCATAGAACCACTAGATCTTAGTCTAGTGATCCTCGGGTGACCTTAGTCGGGCTTAGTGGTCGAACATCATCTAGACCTCAAAAATCCAGATGTTTAAGTGCAAGTCCAAAGATTCCAACTGTTGTTGCACCATCACCTCCTATACTAATGGCATTCTTTAATATAGAGTCACTGATTCAATTTTCCGTGTACAACGATTTACTGAAAAATCCTAACAAGTTGTGTCCTAAATATTATTTTCACAAAATGTTGAAGAGCATAGCAGTATATTCAAGGACACATGCTTTCAAGCAAGAATTCAACATGAATATTTCATGTGTTGATTGTTCCCATATACTCTAAGTGATGAAGTTTACTAGTGGTGTATCAACTTGCCTCACAATTCTATCAAATCATGGCAAGACATGGAAAATCAATTTTTAGCTAGGTTTAGAACATCAACTGATGCTTGTTATATCATCAATGCACTCAAATCAAGAGGTTCAAAGGTGAACCTATAACTACTTTTAATGACAGATTTCAAAAGGCTTATTCAAGGTTACAAGCACCTTATGTAGTGGATAACTTGTCTACTATTGCATTTTATTATACAACAATAGATCCTTTAACTGCTATGTTTGTGAAGCAAAGAGAAAATCTTCCCACCACTTTACCCAAAGCCTATACTGAAGCTGTACGTGCAAATTTAGAAATGAAACATCTTGGAAATGGATTGTCTACAAATGGAAAAAATGGATTGAATATTTAACCTACCCTGAATGTAAATGGAGTCCCTATAGGTCATCCTATGATTCCTAATGCTTATTCTACAGTGGTCTAGAATGGGACATTTCCTCAAAATACTTTCTTTCAACCAATAAATAGTCAAGCTTTAGTCCCTCACCCTGGTCCAGCTATTACAGAGCTGCGTCCTAATGATTTTTTTTTTCTCACAAAATCAAGAAAATAAAAATGTCAAAATTTCTGAGGAAAAGGAAGACATAAAAGAAATTATAGCTCAACTCAAAAGATTAACCACAGAGGTTACACAATTATGAAATAAAAATTCACAAAATAGAGTTTATAATACTCCTAGGCAACCTAGACCTTGGAATACATGCCCTAATAATGGGGGAGTATCCACACCTTTAGATAATCTTGATTCAACTGATGAAAATTATACATCAAAAGTGAGCTTAGTTGAACTTGCAATGAAAAATTGGTGTAGAATTCATAATACAAATGCTCATGCTGAAGTAGATTGTTCACAATTCAAAATTGCTTCAGACATTTTTCTTGCTACTACTCATGATAATGTGCATTGTGATTCTCATCCTCCTAAAGGAAATGAATTAGTTCTGGTAGGATATGACTCTTCTCTAGTCCTAGAAAGTTATGAACACTTCAAATTACTACTGCTATCACAAGTCATGCTCATGAATATGAAGGTGATAATTCAACTATGACTTTCAAAACATATACTTTTCCTTATTAGGATGAAAACAAGCCTCAAGAAATGGATGAAATACATGAATTCCAACAGTATCAGAAAGGACATAATTACATTATGAGGAACAAAATTAATAGTGGAGGTCAATTCAACGAGCCTTTAACAACATCCATCCCACCTAATAATGTGAATACTCCACCTGATGAAAAATCAAGTAATAATCTTGGGTTACCCAAGGTGACCTCTTACTACAATTCATCAAATGTTTCAAAAAGTGAAAAGATAGACTCCGCTGACCAAAACAATTTGACTAGTTATTTAGCAAAAGAAATTAAGAATGTAAAGATTAGCCTTTCTCTATCATAATTGCTTAAGAAACCTATGATCAAGAAATATTTCTTAAACACTTTAGAAGATTTTCCCAAAGAAAGAAAATTCAAAGACATTCAAGTGAAAGATAGTCAGGCTAAAACAAAAGATAAGAACATCATTCCCATAGTGGACATGCAAGTAGCCTTTTACAAAGGAAAATTAGAGTCCCCGCCATTTTTCTCACTTTGAGAATATTCAGTAAGAATCTTCATAACTATTTAGTAGACTTTGGAGCATCTACTAACATGATGTCGTTATCCATATGTCAGACATTAGGGTTAACCCCTACAAAATCTTTAAATAAAGTCACCCAACTTGACAAGAAAGAGGTAAATGTAGTAGGAGAGTTGACTAATATTCACATGCAATTGGATTTTGATCCTAGAATCCAGTATTATATTGGCATTCACGTCATGGAGATACTTGATACTTATGGTATGCTTCTGAGTAGAGATTGGTCTAAAACATTGAATGGATACATGGCTACCGATTTCACACACATGTGGTTACCATGGAAAGGAGTTCCTAATAAAATTTGGATTGAAAGAGAACCACGCATGAAGTACATGATCAAACATTATAATTAGAAAAATTAAGTTCTATATGTCGATGTAGAACTAGGAGTTTATAAAATATGAAGTTCAAGAGTTAAAATTGAGGAAATTTTCACTTGTGATGCTAAGAAATCTAATGAACTAATTCCTGGAATAGATGTTTTAATTGATTCAAATTGTGATTCTTCTAAAGAAGAGAATAGTCCTAATGATAATTTTTAGAAAAATATTATTATAAAAGCTTAGGAAATCAGTAAAAGTAAAATTTCACTAAAAGGTTTGTTGTTGTAGGATTGGTGTAGGTTGCATAATGTTGCACATTCAGAAAATAGTTGTATGATGTGTCTAGAGATAATCCATAGGATTGAGAATCGATACTGTCCAAAAAATTATAATGTTGAAAGAACTAAACCAGAAACGTATAGAAACAAAGATCAAAACATACATACTAAAAAGATTTATACAATGATATCAAAAAATGTTAAAATATTGGCTACAGATGATCAAGCCTGGATCCTTAAATTTGATGGATCGAAATAAAATTAAGGAATTGGAATTGGAATCGAACTTATCAATTCACAAGGTAAGTCTTTTCTTGTTTCATATCGATTGCAATTTCAATGTACTAACAATGTGGCAAAATACGAAGCCCTTATACATGGCTTGATCCTAGCAATCAAGAAGAAAGCTAGAATCCTTAAACTATTTGGTGATTCAAAATTGGTAGTTAAACAAGTCCAAAAGAAATATATTTTCCACTACAAAAGATTATCCAATTATCAACACAAAGTATGGGATTTAATTGAAAATTTTGACGCATTCAATATTACTCATACCCTTAGAAGATTTAATCAGAGAGCCGATGCTCTAGCTACTGTTGCTAGTACTCTAGAACCTTTAGAGACTTTAGATATGAAAAGATTTACAGTTGAACTAGTACAATGACCTTTGGTTCCTGATAATGTCACTAACCTACAAGTATTTGAAGATGATCGACACATATTGGAATTCATTACTAATTCTGGTTTTTCAAAGCACAAATAATTGAAGAGATAGATCATCCTAATGGCGAAATTCAGGATGAAGAATTGACTCAAGCCAAAAATAATAATATTCTAAAAGGAATAATTGAGTTAGAATGATTGTTCGATATTGACCAGATAGTTAGACAAAAATATTTACCTCAAAGTGACAGAGGACTATTTGAGTTATACAATTTGCATACTAAAGAAGATCCCAAGAATGTACTCATAGGGAAGGTTTGTACTGAAAACGAAAAGAGAAATATTGCTTAGGCCCTTAAAGATTACTAGAAATTCATAGCATGGACATATGAAGACTTGAAGGTGTATGAAACTTTCATCATTACACATACTATACCATTGAAGCCTGATGCAAAACCTTTCCAACAGAAACAACGTCCAGTAAATGCACTCTTAGAGCCTTTAATTCAAAAGGAAGTTCAAAAATTGTTGTCAGTCAAGATAATTTTTCCAATTCAACATTCCACTTGGGTGGAAAATTTAGTCCCTATAAGGAAGAAGAATGGAGATATAAGATTGTGTGTAGATTTCTGGAATCTCAACAAGGCATCTAAAAAAGACAATTATCCACTACCCTAATTGGAAGAAGTGTTACAGATAGTTAATGGTTAGCAAATGATGTCCTTTTTGGATGGATTGTTTGGATATAAGCAAGTGATGGTAGTGAGGGAAGATCAGATGAAAATAGCTTTCACCATGAAGTGGGGAACTTTCCCTTACAAAAGGATGTTGTTTGCATTGATAAATGCTAGAGCTATTGTTGCCAATTTTTACTATAGCTCAATTGGCATAGTTGATTAGTTTTGGTTAATTTCTTAAAGTGGAAGTTTTAGTTTAATTTCTGCATTTTCTTAATCTATTGTTGGCATTATATTTATCAAGATTTAGTTCTAAAATGCAAATGTTTTCAATGAACAAAATTTTAGAGTTTACTCAGTGCTTTGTAGCATAAATGAAGTACAAAATAGAATACATAAATGATTAAGCATAATCATTGCTTTCATTTATTTTACAATGTTTATTTACATTACAGTATTTCATTTGTTTAGAAAATGAATTGCGCAAGATTTCATTTTGATACATTTCTTTTCCAAATGGAAATGAAAAGAGAAATTAAATGTCCCACACAAGCCATGGAAGTAGCCAGAATAATACATTACAAGGAATGAATTATACAACTAAAGATAAAAGAAAAGGAAGTAGATAATGTAGAGCATATCCATCATTGCCTGTTTTCTGATCTTCAGTTAATCTTCTTGCAGCTGTCTTGTCCTTGCTACGACTTTGGAGTGAACTTGCATGATGGAAAAGGACTATTAGAGCTCCGGATATGGACTACACTATGTGCTCTACCAATGGAGATATAATCCATTTCTTACAATGCATTGAATCAGCTAAAAATGAGGAGTACAATAATGAGAGCTTGAAAATGAAATGTCACTAAGGAAAGTTGGATTTATTATTTTTATGCTAACATCATTTGTTTCCTATGCAGGTATACAAAATCCATGTTGCTGATCCAGATTGAATATCATAAAGCATGTGGTGTAAAACAGGCTCCCACAAGGGTTGAGCTCAACATGTTGCCCCTCAACATAAAAATGGGGCTGAGTAAAGAAATACAATCTTCCTGCTTGTATGAGCTAGTCAAGAAGGAGTGAAACAAATTTCAACTATCAAAACAATCAAGATCACTGGTTACTCATAATAGTCAAATTTGAAAGCAATGAAATGAGGATTATGAGTAAACAAGAGCTCAATTGAATTCAAAGCTAAATGAAATACATCAAAGGAATTTAATATTTCCAGTTTTGAAATACATTCTTGTTGCCACATGTGCTTTGCTCATAATGTTTATGTTGTTTTGATTTGTTCATTAACTGGTACAACAAGTATTTCATTAATCCACAAATCAAACTGTAAATGGAAGAGGTTTGAGCACCTTCAACAAGATCATGGTGAGGTTTGCATGTTTAAGTTTTATGTGCTAGATTCAAGGTTAAATCCATTTACATTTGTTTCATTTAATTATAAAAGTGCATGAAGAGTAGCATGGAGATTGTATTTTCTATCAAAATGGAGCTATAGAATGCAACCTCTCTCTATAGGAATAGTTTCAAGCATAACAAAGAAAGCAATTGTTGACCTATACATGTTTCCATTTGAGTGACATATCAGCTTGAATCATTAATTAAAGTTTACAATCTGAAAGTAAACAAGCAAAGCTATAATAATATATACACAAAATGAAAAACATTGTTGCTTTTCAAAACAGTAAAACAATGTTCAAATATACAGGTAAATGCTAGGGTTTCAAAGCTTAGGAAATAGTGAAACAAAGTTCTCCTTTTATCAAGATTTTCACCATTTTTTCTGAAGCAGGTTTGAATCAAGCTTGGTTCGAGCTCTTTTACACAAGAAAAGATGCAAGACATGTGAAATAAAATACATTATGAGCTCTTATGGCCGCGGCCTACGAACATGTTTTTCTTCATCAAATATTAAAACCCACTTGGGTTTGCATCAAAAATAACAAATGTAAATAGTCAAAAGTAAGAGAAGTGCAAGAGAGAGGTAGTAGCCTAAGGGTACATAGAGATCCATTTTTTTTCTCTATCACTGAAACCCATTAAAACCTGGGGTGTGAAATGCAAGGGAGGAAGCAAGCATTCAACCTTGAATTTATTGGAGCTCAAATAAGGGCATATGTTTGCAGAGGAAAAAGAAATGATATGGGAATCAATAAATGGAGGTTTTACCTTAGATTTTTTTTGTCGATTTTCATAGAGAAGTGCTTTCCCAAGCTTGAGCTAGCACCAATAATGGTGGTTTCAAAATGCAGCAAAGCACTGATAGAAGAAAGCGAAGCAAAAATACATCAGAAGCATATTCATGACCGCAGGAAAGAGGTTTCAAAAAACCCTTCAAAATGAAGTCAATATGCCACAAAATGACCAAAACACAACTTACCATCATGTTATTGGGAAGATTCGACAAAACAATAGGGAAAGTAGCCCAAAACAGTGAAGTTCAAGCCTTCAAACTCCAAGTCTCCATGGCGGCATTGGTGCAGAGGGTTTTTCCTCAAAAAATTGAAGTGCAAATAATGCAAAAGAAGTGGAGTTGGTATGTCTTTGATTTTAGGGTTTTCTTTTTTCACCCTAATTTGTCTCATTCTTTTCAAATATTAGGCCTTGTTTAATTTGACCTCATTCTTTACATGCCTAGGTCGACCCTTTTAGGGTTCATTTTTTATATCATTTTCTTAGGTCTTTAGGGTTAGGAATTTAATTGGTATTTTAAAATCTAAAATGCCTTAGGGTATTTTATTTATTTTAATGCCTGTGCCTTAAGAAAAATCAAATATTGGTATGATTAGTTTTTGTTGATTTAATAGAAATCAATAGTAGATGTCTATCCAGTATTTTTATGATTTTTTTTGGAGAAAAATCATTTGTAATTGGAGTATTGAAGTTATTTTTTTCAAAGATTTCCTAAAAATATTAATTGCAAAAAATTAGGATAAGATGAGTTTGATTTTTGTAATAAAATTGTGAATCATGTAAATCAGTATTTAAAGTAATATCTTATAAATTGCTTTTAAATATTTGATATTTATGCAGTTAAGGGGTGGCCAAGATCTTTTGAGATTTGATTCTCTTCCTGGGTGAGATCAGAAAAGGATAGCTAAACTAGGTTTGTTTTTTCCAGTTTTAAAGCAGATTGAGCTTGATTTTGAGGCTTTATTGGATGGACATCTTGGAAGGAGAAAGTTTCTACTTTTCTCATGCAGTTTAATGCAACATTGGGGGATTTTTTCTCAGCTTTTCTCTTGAGCTCAAAAATGGATTGGGATGGCTTTTTGGAGAGCTTTTCACTCAGTTTTTTCTATTCTCATAGTGGGGAATCTTATAATACATATATTGGAGAAAAGTTTATTTTTCTTTAAGTTCAGTTCAAATATTGGTTTCTTGCTCTTACACACATTTTAAGAGCTTGTAAACTTCTTTGTACTCAGATTTTTAGAATTTTCACTCCTTCATTCAATAAAATAGCAAAGTTTCATTCCTCACTTCTTGTCTATGCTTTGCAATAGTAACTTGATGTGTTTTGTGATTCAATATGTTGAATCCTTTTCATGTCTTATTGTTGTAAAGTGGTTTGTAGCAATTGCATTCTGATTCAGGTTGTGCCTTGTGTTTATGTTGAACCTTTGCACAAATTACTTTTGGGTCATATGTGTAGTGAGATTGTGAGAATCAAGTTTTAAAGAGGTGTTGATTGTGGGTTATTGTCAAATTCTTCTTTATGTTGGTTAATCATTTTAGGTGATAGGATTTCAATCATAAATTTTACCTTCTAACTCTTTGCTCCACAAGTCAATGGAGTAGGTGATTATCAATGAGGAAGCTTCTTCAGAGATTCATTCTTACAATGAGTTACACACAACTTGAGAATGTTTCCATGTTTCAATAGATTGTTGAGCCTTCATGTTCAACAAGGTGAAAATCTTATTGATAATAGTTTTTGGCACACCCGATGGGACTCTGAAGGTTTGTTTCAGAGGAAAACATTAAGATTTTAAGCTGTTGTTTTAGTATGCACAATAGAGTTTCAACGTTTGGAGGTGGAAAATAGATTACCTGGTGACTCCGTTCTCTAATTTCAAGTGGATCTAAAGTGCACATACTGAAGGGTTGGGTGTTTTCTTCAATATTATCAACCTTTAGAGGAAAAATCATCAAAAACCATGGGAACTCTGAGAAGCATATTTTATTTTAGAGTGATCAAGTGCTGGTATTATTTTAAAGATTCTTATTCTTTGATTTTCAGCCTTTGAATGAACAAGCATGTAAATGTTTCATGATAGTATGTCATATCATCCACCATATCATGAAAATACTACCTATCTATCTTCATATCAACCATATTAGCATAATCATGCTACTAGTTTCGATTTCATAGCTTCTCAAAACTAGCATACCTAGTATAATTACCACCCACCCACCCTTGCTCAACCTCCATCTCAGTCATCATATGCTCAAAACCAACCCAAAAATATTGAATACTTGAGTTTTAGAGATATAAGGCTGAACTACGAAAGGAAAATGAGTGAAATAGAAAAACAAAGGAACCAATTAAATCAATAGGAGGAGATTGCAAGCCTAAAGAGCAAGTTGCTTGAATTTATGCGTAACTTCAAGAAGCAAATAGAGGAGATCAAGAGACAACATGAATATAATCAACAATAGAAAGAGATGGATTATTAGGCCTATCTTTATGAACAAGAGTTGGAGGTGCAAAGGCATGAATTTCAAGAAGCCCCTGTAGTTCTATATTAGCCTACTCAAGAGGAGACTCATGAGAATCAATTTCCAAGTTTCAGATAGTGTGAACCTCCTTGTACTTCTAAAGTTGAGATCCCGAGTTTTAGGTAGGATAGAGTCTTAAGCTTTTCAAGTCAACCTCTCAATCTTGAGGTTCCAAATTTTCAAAGTCTTCATCCACCCCGAAATGAACCTATTCCTGAGCAAGTTCAACCTGTAACCCTTCAAGGGTAGCTATTTGTTCCCCAATAGCTCAAAAATTTCCCCAAGTTTCTCCACCTAATGAACTCAAGGATGAATCCTTTGATCAAAATACCCTACTCCACATAGAGAGACTTAGGAGGGTAAATCCATTGCGTTCATCTTTGGAAGTTTACCATTTGCAACAAAAAAATATTGAGAAAATAAAGGCTTCTCCTGATGTGTCTTTCAATGTTTTCACTAATGGGTCTCCTTGTGTTGAAGAAGAGGGAAATGTTTTAGCGCTCATTTCAAAATATCAATCAGGGCAGCAGGATGAGGAGGTAAAGGAGCCTGATCAAGAGGATAGCCCCATGTTTTCATTTGATGAGCTACCTTCTTTCATGAACCAAGATGAGGAAAGCATGCTCACACCCGCAATAGCTGCAAGTCAAGGGAAAGAGTAGATTTTTGGGAGTAATGACCAAATGAAATAGCAAGCTATTAACAACTAATTCGAGGTATGCAGCTGGTACAATGATGATGAAGAGCTAGAAAACTAGAAACAACTGGTTGTTGAGATGGAGGAAAATGTTGAGCAAGAGCATGAGGATCACATTGACAAAGGGTTGATCTGTGAACAAATAGTTGAGGGCAACGTTGTTGTGGAGGTTCAAGACTATGGTGTGCCCAGCGGTAGGCATAAAATGGAGTATAATATGTAGATTGAAGGCATAAATAAGATAGAGCAAGGTATGGTTGAAGAGCCAATTGATAAAGGTGAAGCTGACATGAAAACATTGGAGGCAGCTTCCCTTGAAGAACAATTGAGAGCATTGATGGAAGAGAGTCATTCCTTCTGTGCCATTTCAGTCGTCGAATGTCAAGATCCCACATGTCCAACATGTAGACAACTTGCTACCCTATTGGGTTCTTGTGGAGATCAAGTGAATGATGAGGATAGAAAACTGAAGCAAGTCCCTGAACATGCCCAATTTGTAGAGAAATGGGATGAAACTGATCAGTTTAAAGACTATATGGAAGATATGCAGCTAAAACTTTTGGATGAGAAGGCCAAATGCTAATAAAATTTTCATGAATCTAATCATAGCTGGTTGGAGGAGCTTTCATTCTATTGCACAAAGGAGCTTGAGGTTGATGTTTTAGTTAAAGGTTTAACAAAGGAGGATGGTTCATTGACTATAAAGAAGGAGTTAACACAACAAGTTGTCTTTTAGGTTGATGTCATTGCCTCTAACCACTCGAATTGTGTTCTCTCCAATCCAAATCCTTCAAGGGGATGCCCTATTAAGCATCTATCTTGGTTACGATAAAATGAAGAAGAGAAGCCCCATGACAATACTGATCTCGAGCATCAAGGGAGGTATCATTTCGAGCATAACCAGTTCATTTTTTCACTTGATCCCTGTTGGTTCACGAAGTGGGTAAGTGATTTTACCTTTCTTCCTAGAAGAATGTTGAGGCAAATTGTTGAAGACTTGATTTTTCTCCACATCTTCTGGTGGATTCACAAGCAAATAGAGCATTACGTGTTGGTTAGAAGAGGGAGCTACTTTTCAAAACCAGTAAATAGTTTTGTTTGAGTGCTATTTTCACTGGTTAATGTAGGATAGAGTTAGATATTGTAAATAAGTGCTCTTGAAGCACATTTCATTTCAGTATTTTTCTTTCCCTAAGCATTGTTGCGCATGTTTGGTTGGCCATCAGGGCCTGTTAGTTTGCTTTCAGTATTGTTCGGTTTTGTTTTGTTGTTGTTTGCAGTGTTACAGTTTGAGTTTTTGAGTTTCATGAAGGGGCAGATTTGACTTTGTACCCAATGGAGTATTGAAGGAAACTGATCTAATGCTTACAAGAAAGCATTCTATAGAAATGACCAAAATGTTGCCAAATTTTCACTACAACTCAATTGGCAGAGCTGATTAGTTTTGGTTCATTTCTTGAAGTGGAAGTTTCAGTTTAATTTATGTGTTTGCTTAAGCTATTGTTTGTATCGGATTTATCAAGATTCAGTTCTGAATTACAAATGTTTTTAGTGAAAAGAATTTCATAGTTTACTCAATGCTTTGCAGCATAAATGGAATACAAAAAGAAATACATAAATGATTAAGCATAATCATTGCTTTCATTTATTTTAAAATGTTTATTCACATTATAGTATTTCATCTGTTTAGAAAATGAATTGCACATGATTGCATTTTGATACATTTCTTTTTACAATGGAAATGAAAAGAGAAATTAAATGTCCCACACAAATCGTGGAAATAGCTAGAATAATACATTATAAGGAGTGAATTATACAACTGAAGATAAAAGAAAAGGAAGAAGATAACGTATAGCATATCCATCATTGCTTGTTTGTCGATCTTCAGTTAATCTTCTTACAACTATCCTTTCCTTGTTACCACTTTGGAGTAAACCTGCATCATGGAAAAGGACTGTTAGAGCTCCAGATATGGACTACACTATGTGCTCTACCAACAAAGATATAATCCATTGCTTACAATGCATTGAATCAACTAAAAATGAAGAGTACAATAATGAGAGTGTGAAAATGAAATGTCATAAAGGAAACTTGGATTTATTATTTTTATGCTAACATCGTTTGTTTTCGATGCAGGTATATGAAAATTCATATTGCTGATCCAGATTGAATACCATAAAGCATGTGGTGTAAAATTGGCTCCCACAAGGGTTGAGCTCAGCATGCTGCCCCTCAACATAAAAATGGTGTTGAGTAAATAAATACAATCTTCCTGCTCGTATAATCCAGTCAAGAAGGAGTGAAACACATTTCAACTATCAAAACAATCAAGATCACTGGTTACTCATAACTGTCAAATTTGAAAGCAATGAAATGAGGATTATGAGTAAACAAGAGCTCAATTGAATTCAAAGCTAAATAAAATGCGTGAAAGGCATTTAATGTTTCTAGTTTTGAAATACATTCTTGTTACCACATGTACTTTGTTCATAATTTTTATGTTGTTTTGAGTTGTTCATTAATTGGTGCAACAAGTATTTCATTGACTAAAGATAGTGAACAAACATACATATGGAATCCACAAATCAAACTGTAAATGGAAGAGGTTTGCATGTTTCAGTTTTCTATGCAAGATTGAAGGTTAATGCCATTTACAACTATTTCATTCAATTAAAAAATGCATGAAGAGTAGCATGGATTCTGTATTTTCTATAAAGATGGAGCTACAAAATGCAGTCTCTCTCTATAGGAATAGTTTCAAGCAGAACAAAGCAATCAATTGTTGACATATACATGTTTCCATTTGAGTGACATATCAGCTTGCATCATTAATTAAATTTTCTAAGTGAAGTAAAGTTTACAATTTGAAAGTGAAAATAAAGCTACAGGATATACACAAAAAGAAAAACATTGTTGCTTTTGAAAATAGTAAAACGATGTTCAAATATAGAGGTAAATGTGAGGGTTTCGAAGCTTAGGAAATAGTGAAGCAAAGTTCTCCTTTTATCAAGATTTTCACTGTTTGTTTTGAAGAAAGTTTGAATCAAGCTCGGTGCAAGCTCTTTTACACAAGCAAAGATGCAAGATAAGTGAAATAAAATACATTATGAGTTCTTATGGTCGTGACTTGCAAACATGTTTTTCTTCATCAAATATTAAAACCCACTTGAGTTTGCATCAAAAATCACAAATGCAAATAGTCAAAAGTAAGCAAAGTGCAAGAGAGAGGTGATGACCTGAGGGTAGCCTGAGGGTACATAGAGATCCATTTTTTTTCTCTATCAATGAAACCCATTGAAACCTCGGGTGTGAAATGCAAGGGAGGAAGCAAGCATTTAACCTTGAATTTATTGGAGCTCAAATAAGGGCATATGTTTGTAGAGGAAAAATAAATGATATGGGAATCAATAAATGGAGGTTTTACCTTAGATTTTTTCAATAAATGGGAATCAATATTGAGCTAGCACCAAATAATGGTTGTTTCAAAATGCAACAAGGCATTGACAGAAGAAAGAAAAACAAAAATACATCAGAAGCATATTCATGGCTGCGGCCAAGAGGTTTCAAAAAACCCTTCAAAATGAAGTCAATATACCACAAAATGAACAAAACTTACCATCAAGTTATTGGGAAGATTCGACAAAATAGTAGGGTAAGTAGCCCAAAACTGTGAAGTTAAAGCCTTCAAACTCCAAGTCTCCATTGTGGCGCTAGTGTAGAGGGTTTTTCTTCAAAAAATTGAAGTGCAAATAATGCGAAAGAAGTGGAGTTGGGATATCTTTGATTTTATGGTTTTCTTTTTCACCCTAATTCATCTTATTCTTTTCAAATATTATGCCTTATTTAATTTGACCTCATTCTTTACATGCCTAGGTCGACCCTTTTAGGGTTCATTTTTTATATCATTTGCCTAGGTCTTTAGGGTTAGGCATTTAATTGGTATTTCAAAGTCTATAATTCCTTAGGGTATTTTATTTATTTTAATGCCTATGCCTTAAGAAAAATCAAATATTGGTATGCTTAGTTTTTATTGATTTTATAGAAATCAATTAAAAATCAATAGTAGATGTCCATCCAATATTTTTATATTTTTTTTTGGAGAAAAATCAATTGTAATTGGAGTATTGAAGTTGTTATTTTTTTCAAAGATTTCCTAAAAATCTTAATTGCAAAAAATCAAGATATGATGAGTATGATTTTTGTAATAAAACTGTGAATCATGTAAATCAGTATTTAAAGCAATATCTTATAAATTGCTTTTAAATATTTGATATTTATGCAGTTAATCGGTGACCAAGATCTTTTGAGATTTTATTTTCTTCCTGGGTGAGATCAGAAAAGGATAGCTAAACTAGGTTTGTTTTTTCTAGTTTTAAAGCAAATTGAGTCTAATTTTGAGGCTTTATTGGGTGGACATCTTGGAAGGAGAAAGTTTCTACTTTTCTCATGCAGTTTAGTGCATTTTGGGGGGCTTTTTTCTCAGCTTTTCTCTTGAGCTCAGAAATGGATTGGGATGGCTTTTTGGAGAGATTTTCACTCAGTTTTTTCTATTCTCATAGCGGGGAATCTTATGATACATATATTGGAGAGAACTTAGTTTTTCTTTAAGTTCAATTTAGATATCAGTTTCTTGCTCTTACACACATTTTGAGAGCTTTTAAACTTCTTTGTAATTAGATTTTGAGAATTTTCACTCCTTCATTCAATAAAATAGTAGAGTTTCCTTCCTCACTTCTTGTCTATGCTTTGCAATAGTAACTTGATGTGTTTTGTGATTCAATTTGTTGAATCCTTTTTGTGTATTATTGTTATAAAGTGGTTTGCAAGAGTTACATTTTGATTTAGGTTGTGCCTTGTGTTTACATTGAACCTTTGCACAAATTACTTTTGGGTCATATGTGTTGTGAGATTGTAAGAATCAAGTTTTAAAGAGGTGTTGAGAGTGGGTTATTGTCAAATTCTTCTTTATGTTGGTTAATCATTTTAGGTGATAGGATTTCAATCATAAATTTTACCTTCTAACTCTTTTCTTTGCAAGTCAGTAGAGTAGGTGATTATCAATGAGGAAGCCAACCTTCTCTAAAGATTCGTTCTCACAATGAGTTACCCAAAACTTGAGAATGTTTCCATGTTTCAATAGATTGTTGAACCTTCATGTTCAACAGGGTACAAATCTTATTGATACCAACTACATTCTAGAGAGCTATGGACTATGCTTTTTGAGAATTGATAGGAAAATACATCATTATTTACATGGATGACCTTACAACATTTTCTAAAGAAATAAGAGATCACGTTCAAGATCTCAGAGTAATACTGTAGAAATTTGAAACTTATGGAGTTTCATTAAATCCTAAAAAGTGTATTTTTTGGGGTGACTGAAGGAAAGTTACTTGGACATATCATTTCTGAACATGGTATTTCAATTGATCCAGACAGAGTGAATGCACTACTCAAGTTACAACCCTTAGGAAGAAGAAAATAATTGAAGTCATATTTTGGTAAGATTAATTTTGTTCAAAAATTTATTATAGGATTCGTTGAAATAGTGAAGCCAGTCAATGATATGTTAAACAAATATGCCAAAATCGAGTGGAAGAATGAAGTTAAAATCACCTTCGAGAATATAAAGACTGCAATCACAGAAGCACCAGTATTGGTAAGTCCAGACTATGTTAAACCTTTTCATATTTACTCATTTGCTTCTGGTCACATTTGTGCAGCAGTATTAACACAGAAAGGTGAAAATAAAGAAGAAAAATATTGCTTTTATGAGTGCTTCATTCAAGGAAGTAGAATTGAGATACATAAATATTGAGAAACATGCCTTTGCTTTGGTCAAAGTTGTACAAAAGTTTAGACATTACATCCTCAGAAGTATACTTAAAGCCATTGTCCCAGATTCGGCTATTAAAATGTTGTTAACATAGAGTGAGCTCATAGAAAAGAGAGCTAAATGGGTCACTATTTTACAAGAATATGATTTAGACACCATACCCATGAGGTTGGTCTAAGGACAAGCTTTGGTCAAATATATTGCAGAAATAGATCCACAAATATCAAGCCAACAATGCACATTGGATGGAAAGGATCAAGAAGATTGGTATTCAGACATTTCGCATTATTTGGTCAATCATACTTACCCCAACCATATGCAAAGGAATCAAATGATAGCCCTCAAGATAAAATCATAGAGTTATATGATTAAGGCAGGAACTCTATTCAAAAGAAATCATGAAGGAATCTATTTAAGATGTTTAAATAGAACAAAAGTTGATAAAGTGTTGTAGGAACTACATGATAAATTTGGAACAACTCATGGAGCACCTCTAGTTGTTGCACACCTTATTTTAAGAGCGGGATACTACTAGCCCACAATTTTTAAAGATACTTATGAACATATCAAACATTTTTATACATGTCAAACAACATCAGATAAAGGAAGATTCAATGCTCAACCACTACAATTGGTGATGGAGATGCGTTCATTTTCACAATGGGGATTAGACTTTATTGGAACTATCAATAATCCATCTTGCACTGGTCATATATTTATATTGACTACTACAAACTACTATACTACATGGATAGAGGCATGCCCTAGTAAGCAATGCACTACAGACATGGTCATAAAATTCTTGGAAGAAAACATTATCACTAGGTTTGGAACGCCATACGCATTAGTATGTGATAATGGCCCTGCTTTTGCTTCATTGAAATTTTCTAATTGGGCATTTGAATATAGCATAACACTAAAATTTTAATCTAATTATTATCCATAGGGAAATGGATTAGCTGAATCATCAAATACAATTTTTTTGGATATAATTAGAAAATTGATTGAAAAGAACCCTAGGGAATGGCATTCTTTGTTAAAATTCTCCCTTTGGGTAGATCATACTAGGATGAAAGCTTCATTAGGGAATTCTCATTATCATTTATTCTATGGGGTAGATCCTATACTACAAATAAACTTAAAAATCCCTACATGACAGTTTGCACATGAATATATTGGATTAGATGATCAAATAGAAGCCAAATTATTGCAATTGATGTACTTTGATGAAAAACGTACTCGAGCTATAGATCATTTTGCTAAACATCAATCTATAGTGAAAAGATGGTTTGATAAGAGAGCTAGATTAAAGAACTTCATAATATCCAATTTGGTCCTGTATTGGAACAAATCTCATGAACGTAAAAGTGAACATGGTAAGTTTGACAAATTATGGACAGGCCCATACCAAATTTTTGAAACCTTGGGTGATAATACTTATAGATTAAAGTCTTTGACTAGTGAATATATCCCATTGACTATGAATGGGATGTTCTTAAAGCATTATTTATAGTCATAACTAAATAGTTCTGTAAATAGTTTTGTAAAAAGTTTTTTTTTGTAAATAGTTTTTGTACATAGTTTATTTTTTCGTAGATGGTTTTGTTTGTTTTTTGTTGTTTTGTTTTGTTTTTTTTTCTTTTTCATTTTTTTTGGGGTGTCATGTCATTTTATTTTACATTAATTTACAACCTTTGAAAGTCTACAAGTCAATAGAATGTCAACTCTAGAATTTTAATCTACATTTTGACCAGAAATAGTTTTCCATTTATAAATTGTTCGATAATTATTCAATTTTATTTACTCTGATTAGCATGAATTATTCAGTTGATGTTGAGCTACAAATGACTACATTTAAAACCATTCTACTAAAATTTGGGATAGCAGTTGTTTGCATTAATTGAAAAATCAAAAGACTACCTTTACTATCACTATAATTCCCAACCTAATAGTGGGCTTCAATGCTTGCAAGCCGATACAAGAGATATTATTGCAATATCAAAAGTAAAAAATGAGCTATCATTGCCACATCTAAAAAAAAAAAGAGAGATACAAACTCATTAGGCCATTCGAATAACTCTACTGGGGCTATGGACGCTTGACCACCAGTAGATCTATGTTTGGGGAATTACGAAGATAACCTTGTCGAGGCTATGGATGCTTGACTGGCAGCAAGGCTCTATCCCTGGTTGGCTTAAAATGAATTGTCATATTATGTAGGTTAATGCAAACAATTGCTATTTCTAAGTTTACTATAGTGGAAATAATCAATTGCACACACATGAGCTCAGTAATCCTTAATTTTGCATGCTAATTGAAGTAAAATTTGAATATGGAATAAGGATCCCATGATTTATAATTAGAATACTAAAGAAAGTTGGAACATTGATGTTAGATCTAGAATTGATTTTCTATTGTTTTGTTTTGGTTTTTTGGTTGCTAGTTGTTGTGTGGTCTCACAACACACCCCATTTTTCCCCTTGGAAAAATGTGGACCCCCTCTTTTTCTTTTCTTTTCCTTGCTCTTTTATTTTTTTTCACTTGTTTTGGTGTTGTTTTGATGCCTAGTCAGTTGCTAGTTTCCTCTCTCATTTTCACTTGGCCTTTTTGTTGTCATATCCTTTTGTTTCCCGATTTTGGTGTTTCGGTATGCTCTTAATGTTTAGTCTGTTACCAGAAACCAGAATCCTAGAGTCCTATGTTTGAGTGAAAAGAAATTATATCTTCATAAGATTCTAACTCTGCTCGGTATTTCATTGATCAAAATTTTAATCCCAATAATTTCCTCTTTTACTGGATTCTAGTTTTTTATTGTTTCTTTCTGAAAGTCAGAAACCAAAGAGCCTACTTTGAAATTGTATTAAATTTATCTTTTAGACTTAGTTTTCGGTCTTTTCTTTTGTTCTAGTTTTCTCTTTCCTCAAAAAATATTTCCCAGATCCCAGTGTTGTCTGCTCTTTTTAGAAGCAATATTGGAAAGCTTTAATCCTAGTGATCACCAATCAATCACATATCTTTAATGACATATACCTTTCAAAGAACCAACGTGACATTTGATTGCCATGTATAATCACCACGCCTTCTTTCTTCTCAAATAACAAGTCAGCGCATAAATCTAGGTGTTTGTGATTTGGACCATAATCCGTAATAATTGCACCTTTATTCAAGGAATTAATGCAAAATAACAGGTAATTAATGAAGGTGGTGAACTACCTATGTACTTGACACCACCTCAAGCATGCAATTGCTTTTACAACGCTCCACTTTACGTCATATTGCAAATTTGCTAAGGACATTGAGTTAACGAAATGACATTGGCGTGCAAAGAAAGGTAAAATTTCAAGAAACTAAGATGTAGCTACCAAGGGTTTTGAAGTTGCATTCTGAAGAATCACCATTATTAACCAAAACCAGGTATATTCTGAATAATTGATACTTTTTTAAGTGTTTCTCAAGCTAAAAATCTTGATGATGGTATTTCTGATTGTTAAATTGAAATGTTAATTATTCTCTGAGTTGTTAAATTTAATTGAAAATGAATTGAAAATTTTATGAAATGTAAGTTTTTGTTAAATATAACCCTAACTCACACAAAAGACACACATTATGAAAATTGTAGAGCACATTATATAGAAAATGAGTACTTCTGACGCAAGGGAAAAAGATGAATTCAAGTATTGCAATTTACAAGAAGTACCCATCAATGTAGCGATTACAGACACCCACATGGGATGGTCTTCTGACATTGAAATTTGTTCACAACTATTACAAGAGAATGTTTCTCAATGTACCAAGAGTGTTGTGGAAAATGGGTTACTTCCTATAGGAGGGTTTCTGCAAGCAATGGAATCTCCTGAATTAGTTATGCAATGTATAAATCATTACAACCCAACCAAGACGTTTGTTGAGAAAGAATGAATATTTTATGCAGACCTATCTCATAGAGGAATCATATACACATTTGATCTCCCCATTTACACACAAATTTTCAATGTCAACCTGAAGACCAAAACCAAGACATATCAAAGTGCTGGGGAGCGTAATAGAGAAATTATGAGCACCCAATGGTGCCAATAGTGAATTACACAATAGACCAACATAATTTAGAGGTCTATGTTTAAACAAGAAATGAAATACATTATAACTTTGCTGAGCAAAGTAGCTAGTTTAAGAGATGCAAGAAAATTCGAATCCTGGATGTTCGTGATAATATCCCACATGATAGAGGGTCCTGTGGATCTGCATTGGGGAAAATTGATAAGTGACTGACTACATGAACAAATTACTACATTCCCAAAAACTAGATGCTTCTACATGTCATCATATGTAATTTACTCCTGTGCTATGAGAGCCAATAAACAAGAGTTGAAACAAATTGGTACTCTGGGCACCAAAGTTGGCAACAGTTTGATATATGGAAATCTACCCCATATTACCATCCACGTGTATAAAGATGATTACAGGAAAGTTAATGATTTATTCTCCATGAAATTGGTGAGAAAAATGGAAGGTGATAAAGCTAAGAGATTATCCCTAGAAGCATAAAGTGTCATTCAGCCTATGGGAGGCTAGTACATACTATTCCCAACTTACTCCTACATTAGAGTGGAGGGATTTGATGGAAACCCATTCATGCTACCCAAGTATCCTACAGATAAAATTATTTTATTGGAATTAGTGAGACAATTAAAACCATCTCAGGCTCTTTATAGCCATGCTCGCAAAAAGGCCTCTTTCAAATTTCCCATTACAATAGAAAATTATAAGTGTAGTGCAATTAGAGTGACTGATTTGTGTGAAGAAGAACTAAGGACCTACCATTTTGAATTTTTCCCTCTCTAGAGAGTGTATTATGATATTGAAGGAAATATTGCTAAAAATATAGTTGGTTTTCATGCTCATGTTCCTCATTTAGAATATTATTGGCTTAACTATGAAGACAAGCATGTGGTAAGAAGAAGAAAATATGAAAGAATGACTATGATTTTCTTGGCTGCTCAAGATTTATGACATCCCAAACCAATTGGAAGAAGATGATGGTCATGTGTTGAATCAATTTTACAATGATGATAGGGTATATGATGAACCCATTCCTAACCCAGGTGTTGATGATAAAGATATGACATCAATTGATGACTTTACTAGACCAGTCTTAAGGTATAATCAACACTAGATTGATTATTTTTGCAAAGGTTTGCGAGGAAAAGGAATTGAACCCATCTTCTTAGAAGATAAAAGAAGGAAACAAAGAGATGAAACTACTTTTGAAAGTAGAGAGCCTACCAACAAGAAAAGAAAGACTAGTAAGGTGACTCCAGTGTTAGAATTAAAGAAAGAACCCCTGAAACTACAAGACAAGAAGTTCCAATAAAATCATCTGATAAATAGAAAGATGTAGAGACAAGTAAAGATAAATCAAAAGTAAGACCTAAAGGTGCATTTTCCTCTACAACTAAACCAAGAACAAGAGTAATTATTGATAAAGGAATAGGAGCAATAGAGAATGTTGGTGCACAAACTAGGTCTACATCTCAAAGGGCTGCAACATTATTCACCTCCCCCTGTTCTATTAATATGGCTAGTATGAAACAAGCACTGGGAGGGACCCCTATAGCTCTAGAGGAAATTTTTGAAGAAGATGAAGCTAGAATTAAACAACAGATGGAAAAATGGGGTGCTATGTGGGATAAAGTGAAAGAAAAGAAGTCTAAAGAAAAACCCATGGTACACTCGGTGATAGAAGAAATTCAAGATACAAAGTCTAACCCCATAAATGTTGAAGAAGAAGAGTTTATTCAAGGAGCACTCACCTCAGAGGTAGGAAACCCTAGTGTACTTCAAATGGAAATAGGGGAAAATGCAGAGTAGAATCCTATTGATGAAAGAATTGTTGAAGATACTCTTGATTCCCAGCCTTCACTTGGGAATGTGCAAAATGTTAATGAAAACTCACAGGTCTTTGAAGAATCAAAGAAAGGCCATGCTAAAACTAAAATTCTAGAGGAAGAAGCTACACAGTTTGCAAGAGATGAAATTGAAAATAGAGAGAATCTTGGTGTAGGAGTGAATGAAGAAGATAATGTTCAAAGAGAAGAAGAAAATGTGGCAAGCCAAAGAGAAGAAGTTCCTAAAATAAGTGGTAAATAGGGACAAAGAAATGTTATAGAGGTACGACAAGATGATGATACACCTGATTGGTTAATCGGGGAATTAGCTTCTCTAATGGAAGTGGAAGTATACCTCTAAATCTTAATAATTTTATACAAGAAGTAGGTACTCCTAAACCTAGGCATAGAGAAAAGAAAAATCATGTCATATAGAGGAATGCATATTTCAATAGAAATATTCAAATAGCCACTCCAATAGCTGATAAGGACAAACATGAGATAACGCCTAAGGAGTATAAGATCACAAGTATTAATCTTGGACACTCATCTTGACAGCAAGAATTAGATGAAATAAAAGTAAACTTAAATGCTATTGTTGCCAAAGTACGAAAAATATAAACAGAAGAAAAGAGAATTGAAAGAATGGGTTGCTACCTTGGAACACTTTATTAAGTCATTGAATTTATCTAGTTGAGAACAAGCTAAATTACCTCAACATTCGGTGTTGATGTCACAGGAGCAAGTAGATGCAATTGTTGTAGTTCGTCATAAAATGAATATGTTCAAAGAATGGATTGAATACTGGGTGAAGAAAGGAGAAGAATTTATTATAGATGCAATAATAAATTACAAGGAAGCATGCCATCATTCAGAGAAATTGAAAATATTTGAAGATGAATGTAGGTTTCACTAGGAGCAAGTCATTCATGAAAGGTGAAACATTGAAATTCTCATGTAGTCAGGCATCCAAGAGTTAATACAGAATAATGTAATATTAGGACATGAAATTTCATTTCCAAGAAAGTGGAAGAAACAGTTGAAATGGGAAGGTGACATGTTAATACAATGTATTGAAGGATTTGAAAGAGTCACCATCGAGTGCAGAAGTTTGATAGGTAAAAGTTAAGAATTTATTGAAATATTGACATGTGAAGGTTTTGATCCCCAAACATTAGGATAGGAGGGAAAGGAAGCTAAAGATTTTGAGGAATGGATAGAAAGGATAAATATAGATTCTATTCAATTGTTGATATAGGAGGTCATTTACAAAATAATACAGTGCATAAATGTTATAGCCAAGTATGAAGCAAACAAAGCATAGAAAAATGACACCATACTTCGAGTAACTGAAGAATATATTAGGCTCAAGCTCACTTGGAGATCAATAAGAAGAATTTAAAAAGAGCGCATGCATCAAATATTAAGAGCTTTCTGAGAATATCGACTAAAGAAAGAAGGAAGAGTCCCAGAGCCCGATTCATAAGCAAAAGAGAAAGAATTGGATATTGGATACCAAAAGTATGATGAAGTTTATTTTGGTTTCAATTTTAAATTTGCAGGATAATCCCAATCCTGGTAGATGTTCCTCATTCCAATACTTTGGAAGGAAGCTGGTAGCCTTGATTGAAACAAATTGTTTGTGTTGAATTATGAAGAGAAGTGTTGTTGTGGATGAAGTCAAAGCTTTGACTATTCTAGAATGTTCTTGATAACAATTGGCAGATGCCACGTGCCACATTTTAATTGTTATTTCTGATTCTTTGAAAAAAATTTAAGTTGAACTTTTGGGGCCTTGTTTCTATAAAAGGCCATCTCCTCCCACATTTTTATTTTAAGGTCAAACTTTGTGGATGTCAGATGAGTATAATTTTTTTAAATTTTTGTTCTTTTTTTCCTATTTTATGAACCATTCCGGTGTAAAAATTTGTATCCACATAGACATTAATTGATATAAGAGCTTTATGGATAGCTACCTATCTCAGTATCTTTTGTAGTTGGTTTTGTAAGTTCAACCGAACAAGACTGTATGATGTGCCGTTTAAGGGTGCATATAGAACCTACTTAGTGTCCATAAATGAAACCCTCTCTTTAAAAGCTATGAAGCAATCTGGTGAAATATAAAGCAATTTTATTTGTTTTGATTAATTCTTTGGGGAATCCATGGAGAATAACTAAGAGAAACTTTTATTTTTCAATATTTTTTATACTTTGCTTTAGAATAGATGTTTAATATTTGAAAATGTTCCAAAAATATATAAATGAATGGAAATAATTTGTTGAAAATCTTTTATTTTCCATGTAGTTGCTGAATGGTTAATGCTAAATCTACTTAAGTGATAGCAAAGAATTTGTGATGTTCATGAAATATTATTTTGAATCTTTCAATTTTATGATGTTATTCAATGAATGAAGTGAAATTTTATGTGAAATATTTACAATTTATAGAAAAGCTAGAAATAACCATAGTCCCTTTGAGATTGACAACAAATATCACATCATTACCTGAGAGTGACCCTAGTTCAACCAAGACCTAGTTATCAAAGACTTGGTATTGAACAAAATCCAATCTTTGTCTTGTGAATGCAAAATTTTCCCTTAGGTTGTCTTTCTTCCATATCTTTCAAGAAGGATAGGCTCTTCGTGGTCTTTTCTATGGAGATTTTATTCAATTTGTTTACTGTGAGTAAAATTTTCATCAACACAAACCTTTTGGGTTGGTATGCAACTTTGGATCAAAGATATCGTATGTGAAATCCTTGACCACCTTTGGATCAATGTTGTCTCCCAACGTTACACTTCTGGTATGGGGAAAGTCTTGTTCTTCTATCATTGGTTCATTTACAAATGAGATATCCATAAATATGTCAACATATGTTGGCTAGAAGAAAGCACCCCTACTAGAGGATGATGCTTCGGCAACCATTATCATATTTTTTTGAAAAGTTTCTACAACACTTGATTTTGGACTTAGAGAATTTTACTTCTACGACAAGCCCACACTTAGAAACTTTTTTCCTTGGTAATCAGTTTTACTCGTGTGTTAAGGAGTGAATGCATGGCCACCAATGCTAGCCTTTGGAGTGCTGCCAGTGATGCCAGTGAAGGGTAATACATGTCGTATAAATGCTTGCATTCTTGGGAAATGTAACCTCTACCTAGGGAAGGGAGTTTCAATACATTCCTTACTCAATTTTTGGTGAAGGACAATCTCGAGAAATGGGAGACATAATTAGAAGGGATGTATGTATTAATTATGCAAGAAGTGGCTTTTAATGATGGTGTTTTTAGGTGATGAAGTTGGCTGATGATCACAAAGATGACGAAAACATGGTGATATGCCATATACCTATTTATTGACAACATCACTTGTATTAAATTTCAAACTCCTACAAAATCCTTGTTGTATGATTTTCCTTAAGTTCTCATCACCAACTTGCATTTCTCATTGTCATTACGATAAGGAAAAGTGTTTTCCATTTACATAATTTCCAGTTCACATTTTTCTATAAATAGAGTATTACCTTCACATAAATAGTCATTAAGTTTGAAAGCCTTTTTTGTTCTTTCTTTTTCTCTTAGAGAAAAATGGGTACTCCAATTAGACTTTTGAGTCAGAAGTTGTAGGCCTCTGTTATCAAAGAAATATTCAATGATAGAATTAAGTGCCTCTTGTGAGCCAAAAACCACTTGTCCATTATCACATTCAAGTGGGTATTAGGGAAATATTATGTCATAGACCTGAACCAACATTATTGCAATACAAACATCATCTCCTAGTTTGTTGCATCTCTATTAGACCTGGACATCACAAAGCCATGGATAGTAGAACTTTTCCAAACCATATTTTTCCTGATGTACTTAGGAGGACTCAAGGAGATAATTGATGTGGCTATTCCTAGTGTCAGAATCCCTTCTACAATGGATTTTCATTGACACATTGATAATGTGGAGGTGGTGTTGTGGCCGCCTCTTCTCTCAAAATTTTTGATGATTCTTTTCCAACACTATCAATGAGTGATTCCTACCAACTCTTACCATAATCTTTGTATGAACAATATTGAGACAATCCATATATGGAGTGGATTACTACTTCTGAGTAGTTGGTCTATAACCCTAGTGGAGAAATGGTACATGTTGATGACTAACGTATGGGAAGGTGGCCATGGACATGTGAAATGAAAGTTTTGCTGCAGTAGTGTCTTGAGAAACTGTGTTTTGCTCATTGTGAACTGGAGGTTGGTAGTTCGTGCCTTTTTGTTCCATTACCTTAACATTTTTGATGAATGATCAATGAATATGCTTTTTCACCATTTTTGAGAAGAAGAATTTTGTACTTTTCCCCCTTGAGCTCATGAGCTCCATTAAAATATAGGCCTTCATGCCCTAACTATACATAATATTTTGGCATATAAATACAATATAGCTTTTCTCTATTTTAGCTCTTGTCTTATTTGCAAAACCTTTTTACAATTTTTTTTACATATGGTACATAAAGTGAATTTTTTTAAAGAACTATGAGCTTTTAATTGAATAATTTCAAGTGAATACCATTCACTGACATTCCCAAAACATTTCCATCCGAATCTTCAAGCTCATACACATTGTTGGAATTGCATTTAGAAATATGAAAGGGACCTTTCCACAAGGAATCAAATTTGGTGTGTTGGCCTAGTTTCGTAGTCCGCTCATCAAATTTTTGCACAAGACTCCCCTCCCTAAGACCTTTGTTGGAGATCTTTTTTTCAAACCATCATTTGAATACCTATTGATGTTTTATCATGGCATTGGACACCTTTTCTCTTTTCTCTTCAAGGCTTAGTAGCTCAATAAGCCTCACTTCCATCTCACTGCTTTCTTTGACCTCTAAAGACTTTAGCAATTGTAGTATTGGTATCTCCATTGTTTTGGGTAGGACTACTTCCTTCCCGTATACCAACTCATAAGGAGAGACCTTTAGAATTTACTTAGGAGTAATGCAGTCTACCCATAAGGCTGCTCATAGATGCTTGTGCCATTCCTTTAGATGCTCAGATCTAATGCATTCGATCAACCTAATCATGTTCTTGTTGATGGATTCTACCAGTTTGTTCCCCTGTGGGTAATAGTTTGATGAATTCCTAAATCTCAAACCCCACAAAGGCTCATGTGGTGTCTAAAATAATGGTCTTTGCCACCAACTCCTCTAGGAAGCTAGTGATCTTAGCTTCAGTGGCATTTTTCAAAGGGGCTACCTCCATCCACCTGGTGAAATAATTAGTGGCTATTAAGATCCATTTGTGACTCGAGCTAGATATGGGATTAATCATCCCAATAAAATCTAACCCCCACTATGTGAAGGGCTCTTCGATCATAATCGAGTTTAGGGGCATTGTAGAGTTCTTTCACATGCCAACAGAAGATTGGCACTAAGTGAAATTTCTTACTACATGGTGAGCCTTAGAGAACAACATGGGCTAGTAGTATCTTTCCCACATGATTTCTAAGGTAGTGGGCTTGGTGGATAAATTTCCACCTTTTGGGCTACTACAAAATTCAATCAAGATTCTATCTGCTTGAAATTTATCCATGTAGTGAAGAACTCTGTCGTAATTTATTTCAAATAGAATTTCATTAACAAGTATATATCCAACCCCTTGAATCCTTTAGTATCTTATTTTGTGTGTCAAAATGTCAGGTGGGTATCAGTGATTTGCTTGAATCTCATCCAATAAACCACCTAGGACTCATCTAACTTAAATTGATTTGTATTTAGACCTAGTCAACCTCCTCTTCTACCTTGGGGTTGAGCTCTTGAGCGAGATACTCACATAAGCCTCTTCCTTTAACCAACTTTGTTGATTGAATGTCAACATCATACTCTAGGATCTTAGTGACCCAATTTTCCATTTTCTCAGTGATTTCACCTTCTGTGATGTACTCCCTCACACTAGGATGACAAGGACTGCAATTTTACTAGCCAAAACAAAATGTTAGGACTTTTTGAGGCTTTTGATAATGGAAAAGGCCTACTTCTATACAAAATTATATCTAGTTTCATACCACTTCAAGGTCCTTGAATGGAAAGTGATGGGGTGTTCTCCGCTTCCCTTCTTATCCTTTTGTGTGAGTATAAAGGCTATGTTGTGTTGGCCGCTATAAGCATACAATGAAATTTATTTTAAAAAATCTAGCTTGGCTAACACCAGAGGTGTGGAGATGGATACCTTGATCTTTTCAAAGGAAATTTTTCCTTCTTGAGTCCATTTGAATGCTAAGAATTTCTTTAACATTAACATGATAGGTATCACAATGCCTACAAAATCTAAAATGAATCGGCTAATGAAGTTAATCTTCCCCAAGAAAGACTGTAATCCCTTTTGATTAACAGGTAGCAGTAGTTCTATTATAGCCTTCACCCTTTCGAGATCAATGGCTATCCCTTCTTTGGATACCACAAAGCCAAGAAATTTTCCTTGTGATACTACAAAGACACATTGCTTGGGATTTAAAGAAATCCCAAACTATTGAAACTTCTAGAAAACCATTTCCAAGTGATCAAAATTATCACCCTTGTATTTTTATAATAGGGTTAGGTCATGTAAATATATGAGGATGATCTTGTTGATCAAACCCCCAAAGGCGATATCCATCGCACGTTGAAAAGTGGCGCCCACGTTTGAGAGGCTAAAAGGAATTTTTGCATATGTGAACATTCCCCACTTGGTGGTGAATGTCATATTGTGTTGATCCTCTTCTTTCACATAGACTTGATTGTAGCCCAAAAAACCATCAAGTAATGAGAACATTTCTGACCCTGCTATGGTTTGTAAAATTTTCTCCACTGAAGGAAAAGGGTAGTGATCTTTTAATGAGGCTTTTTTCAAGTCCCAAAAATCTACAAAAAGTTGAATCTCACCATTCTTTTTTTAGACTGGGACCAGATTAGACACCTAATTGTAGTGCTTAATTGGGTATATAATCTTCGACTCGATCGACTTTGTAAGCTCTTGTGCCATTAGGGCTTCCACCTTCGAGTTGACCAACCTTTTCTTTTTTAGGATGGGCTTGGATCCCTCAACCAAGTCAATAGTGTGCTAGATTATGCTAGGATCATATCCTTTGAGATCATCGTAGGTCTAGGCCATGACTCCATTGTATGTAGTGCATAACGATATCAACTTCTCTTTATCATTCTATGACAAGTTCCTCCCAAATTTGATCTTCCTTCCATCTTTGACATTGAGGTCTTCCTAGTCATCCTTGTTGGCCATGAACCTTCGCTTATTGTTTCTTTTATCTTCACAGTCAAAGAGGTTCTCTACAGTGATTAGACCTCATAGGAGCTTACTACTTTTGAGTTGGATCATTTTCTCCCTGCAAACCTCTTTACATCTAGGTTGTGCTTGATTAGAAAAATCCCTTAACTATCATAGAAAAGTGGAAATTTGGGAATTGTTGTCTAGTATCACAACATGCCCCATTTTTCCCCTTGGGAAAATTTGGATCCCCCTTTTTATTTTATTTTCCCTTTTTGTTTTCTATTTTTGCTTGCTTCGACATTGTTTTGATGCTTGGCTGGTTGCTGGTTTTGTTCTCTCATTTTCACTTGGCCTCTTTGTATTATAACCTTTTGTTTTCCTAGTTTATGTGTTTTGGTATGTTCTTAATGTTTAGTTTGTTACTGGAAACTAGAATCCCAGAATCCTGTGTTGAGCCAAAAGAGTTTGTATCTTCAAAAGATTCTAGCTTTGCCTAATATTTCATTGATCAAATTTTCTAATCCCGGTAATCTCCTCTTTATTGGAGTCCAATGCTTTATTGTTTCTTTGATGTAAAAGTCAAAAATTGAAAGTCTGCTTTGAAATTTCATCAAGTTTATTTTTCAGTTTTGGTTTCTAGTCTTTCTCTTGTTATGGTTTTCTCTTTCCTAGAAAGTATTTCCTAGATCCCAATGTTGTTTGATCCTTTCGAAATCAGTACCAAAATCCTCAATCCCAGTGATCATCAATCAATCACATATCTTTAATGACATATACCTTGCAAAAAATTAGTGTGACATATAATTGCCACCTATAATCACCGCGTCATCTTTCTTCTCAAATAGCCTTCTAGCACATAAATCTAGGTGTTTGTGATTTGAAGCATAATCTGTAACGATTGCACATTTATTCTGGGAATTAATGTGAAATAACAAGTAATTAATGAAGGTGGAGAACTACCTATGTACTTGGCACCACCTCAAACATGCAATTGCTTTTACAACACTCTACTTCACATCATATTGCAAATTTTCTAAAGACATTGAATTCACAAAACAACATTGGTGCACAAAGAGAGGTGAAATTTTGAGAAACTAAGTTGCAGCTACCAAGGGTTTTGAAGTTGCATCTTGAAGAATCACCATTTTTAACCAGAACCAGGTATGTTCCAAATAACCGATACTTTGATAAGAGTTTCTCAAGCTAGAAAATTGTGATTATGGTATTTTCTCATTTTGAAATTGAAATGTTAATTTTTCTTTGAGTTGTTAAATTTAATCAAAAAATGAATTGAAAATTTTATGAAATGTAAGTTTTGGTTAATTTTAACCCTAACTAGCACACAAGAAAAATATTCTAAAAATTGTAGAGCACATTATATCCAAAATGAGCACTTCTGATGCAAGAGCAGAAGATGAATTCAAGTAATGCAATTCACAAGCAGTACCCATTAATGTAGTGGTTACAGATACCCACATGGGATGGTCTTCCGACATTGAAATAAGTTCATGGTTGTTGCACAAAAATTCTACCCAATGTACCAAAAATGTCGTATCAAATGGGTTACTTCATGAGGGTTTCTGCTAACAATGGAAGCTCCTAAATTAGTTATTCAATGCATAAACTATTACAACCCAACCAAAAGGATTGTTGAGAAAGAGGGAATAATTTTTGTAAACTTTTCTCAAAAAGGAATCATGTATACATTTGGTCTCCCATCCTACACATAGATGTGCAATTCTGACCTGAAAGCCAAGGCCAAGACATATCAGAGTGTTGAGGAGTGTAATAGAGAAATTATGAGTACCCAATGGTGCCAACAACCAATTACACTACAAACCAAGGTAATTTAGAGGTCTATGTATAAACAAGAAATGCAAGACATTATAACTTTGTTGAGAAAAGTAGCTGGTTTGAGAGATGCAAGCAAATTTGAACCCTGGATGTTCGTGATAATATCCTGCATGATAGATGGTCATGTGGAGTTGCATTGGGGAAAATTGATAAGTGATAGACTATATGAACAAATTACTACATTACCCAAAACCAGATGCTTCTACATGTCATCATATGTTATTTAGTCATGTGTTATGAGAGCTAGTAAACAAGGATTAAAACAAATTGGCACTATGGGAATGCAAGTTGGCAATAGTTTGATATACGCACATTTACCCCAAATCATTGTTCAAGGGTATAAAGATGACTATAGAAAATTTAATGATTTGTTCTCCATGAAACTAGTGAGGACAATGGAAGGTGATAAATCTAAGAGACTATCCTTGGAAGCACAAAGTGTCATTCGACCTATGGGAGGCTGGTACATATAGTTCCCAACTTACTCCTACGTTAGAGTGTAGGGATTTGATGGACACCCATTCATGCTACCCAAGTATCCTATAGATAAAATTATTTTTCTTTGGATTAGTGAGATAGTTAAAACCATCTCAGGCTCTTTATAGCCATGGTCACAAAAAGGCCTCTATTAAATTTCCCATCACAATAGTAAATTACAAGTGTAGTGCAATTAGAGTAATTGATATATGTGAGGAAGAACTAAGGACCTACCATTTTCAAGAATTTCCACTCCAGAGAGTGTACTATGATATTAAAGGAAATAATGCTAAAATATAACTGTTTTTCATGATCATGTGCCTCATTTAGAAGATTATTGGCTTAATTATGAAGACAAGCATGTGGTAAGAAGAAGAAAGTATGAAAGAATGACTTTAGGATTTGCTTGAATTCTCAAGCTCTATGACATCCTAGACCAATTGGAAGAAGATGATGGTCAAGTGCTGAACCAGTTTTACAATGATGACAGTGTATATGATGAACCCATTCCAAACCCAAGTGTTGATGATGAAGTCATGACATTAATTGATGACTTTACTAGGCCAGTCCTAAGGTATAGTCAACACTGGATTAATTATTTTTTCCAAAGTTTGAGAGAAAGAGGAATTGAACCCATCTTTTTAGAAGATAATAGAAGAAAACAAAGAGATGAAACTACTTTTGAAAGTGGAGAGCCTACCAAGAAGAAAAGAAAGATGAGTAAGGTTACTCCAGGTGTTAGAATTGAAGAAAGAACCCTTGAAGCTGTTGGAGTTAACAACCCAAGATCTTCAATCTGCAACACCAAAGAACCTCCACAAGCGATAGAGAGAAGAAACAATGGAAGATGTTATTCCACCAAACAAGGATTGCAATATGATACAATATGATCAATGCAATACAATACAATGCTATATGCAATTCCAATAATATGCTAGAGATCCCTTGCTTATAAAGGCAAGGATGAGAGATAGGATAAGACAAGATCATGACAAGTGTCTTAATCCTATCACATGAGACAACTAACTCATAACTACCTAGGAAAGTGGGAATTCTAGATAAGACAACTAATACTTATCTAGATATGACAACTAATATCCTAAGTAAACTTAACATGTGAATTAAGTCCCCTAAGTCCCTAGTAAAGGAATAAACTAGGTACAAGACTTATTCACACCAAGTGCAACTTAGGGAGGTACAAACCAATGCAAAAGATGGGTCCCAACAACTAGGCCTGATGAGGTACCCATGTACAAAACAAAAAACTCTCACAAGCGGAGAAAAGGAGAAAAACCCTGTGGGAGAAAACTCCTCTCCAAAAGAGAGAAAGAAACAAAGAAAACTAATGAAGGAAGGAGGACTCCTCAAGACCCCCCAAGGACAACTTCCTTCACCCCAAGCATCGATCGTAACTGAAGATAACGAGGCAATGCCAAAGGTTTAGTGAAGATGTCTGCAACCTGCTGATTTGTAGGCAAATACTCCAAGTTGAGAACACCATCCTGGATGAGCTGCCTGATGAAGTGCATGTGGATCTCAATATGCTTAGTCTACTGATGCTCCACTGGGTTGTGAGAAATATGAATGGCACTCTGATTGTCACACCAAAGAGTAGTGGGCTGAGTGGAAGGGAATCCAAACTCAGTCATCAACTGATGAAGCCACAAAACCTCTTGACTAGCCAACACGACACCTCAATACTCAGCCTCTATCGATGATAATGCAATAGCAGTTTGCTTCTTGCATGACCATGCAATCAGACTAGAACCAAGGCAAAAGACAAAGCTAGAAGTAGACTTCCGATAATTGACATCACCAGCCCAATCTGAGTCAGTGAAGCCCACAATCTGAGATGCACCTGAAGTGTAGTGAATGCCAAAATGAGTAGTGCCCTGAATGTATCTCAAGATACACTTGGCAGCCTTCCAATGACTCTCATGAGGCTCCTATGAGAAGCAAGAGACAAGTCCAACCACAAAGGAAATATTAGGACAACTATGTGTCAAGTACAAAAAACTGCCAACCAACTACCGATACAAGGTAGGATCAACTGTAGGAGTAGTGCAACTGGAAAACAGTACAACACCTGACTGGAATGGAGTAGGGGTAGGCTTGCAATCAGCCATGCTAAATCTCTGAAGAAAATCAAGAGCATACTTCTGCTGGAAAATGAAGATCCCCTCAGAAGTCTGATGAACCTGAAGACCAAGGAAGTAATGCAAAAGACCAAGGTTGGTCATATCAAATCGCTCCATCAATGCTCGCTGTGTACTCAGAATCATGGAAGTAGAACTTCCTGTGAGAATCAAATCATCCACATAGAGCACAAGTATAAGTAGATCCTCTCCATATCTCTGTGTATAAACTGTGGGATCAGGATGGCAGCGAGTGTAGCCAGAAGCAAGAAAGAAACTATCCATCTTCTCATACCAAGCCCGAGGGGCTTGTTTGAGACCATACAATCAATGTCAAAGCCTACAAACAAGTGAAGAGTCCTACACAAAACCTGGTGGCTACTCCATATAGATCTCCTCATGAAGATCCCCATGCAAGAAAGCACTCTTCACATCCATCTGATATACTGACCATCCCTGAGATGCAGTTATAGCAAGGACAAGGTGAATAGAATCCATCTTGGCAATAGGAGCAAAGGTCTCAGAATAGTCAATTCCTTCAACTTGAGAAAACCCCTTTGCAACAAGATGAGCCTTGTACTTGTCAATGGAACCATCTGTTGCATACTTGGTACGATACACCCACTTGCATCGAACCAACTTTCTTCCCTTAGGAAGAGGCACAAGATCCCAAGTATGATTCTTCATCAAAGAAGAATACTCATCATCCATAGCACTATCCCACTCTGGAATACCTGAAGCATCTGAAAACTTCTGAGGATCATCTGAAATGGAATGACTCAAAAGACTAATTCCAAAAGTCTGAGAACAAGTGCGGCGAGTGTCTATGGGATCACCAACAAGAGGACCAGCCTCCTCAAGAGTAACTCAAGCCCATCGTGGCCTAGTGGGTGAATGAGGAGGAGGTTCATCAAGACCATCATCAAAATCTTCCTCAAGTAGCAAAACATCATCATCTGAAGAAGATTGAGTAGGTTGTGATGAAGAAGAAGTTGAAGGAGGATCTAGCTGGGTGAAGGACTTAGAAAACTGAACATCATGTTAGAAATGAACCTCTTGTGTGTCTGGATCAAACAATTTGTATGCCTTCACATCCTCAAAATAGCCAACAAATATGTACCGCTGACTCTTCTTCTCCATGGATTTACGCCGACCATTCGGAATGAATGCCCAAGCCTCACTACCGAATACTCTGAAGAAGGATACATTAGGCTTGCGATGAGACCAAGCCTCCTCAAGGGTCATATTTCACACTACCTTGTGGGGCATATGATTCTGAATATAGTTGGCACAATTGATAGGTTCGGCCCAAAAGGTGGGAGCCATGGACCTAGACTGAATCATACAATTGGCCATTTCCCTGAGAGTCCTATTCTTTCTCTCCACCACACCATTCTGCTGAGGAGTGTAAGGAACTGTGTGCTGATGAAGAATACCATGCTCACTACAAAAATCCTGAAATGCCTAATTGACATACTCCCCCCCATTATCTATGCGTATCTGTCGAAGAGAAAAACCTGACTGCTTCTCCACAAATGTTTTGAAGGTCTTGAAGTTGGTGAGGACTTCACTCTTGAGCTTTAGAAAATAGACCCATGTCCAGCGGGAAAAATCATCAATGAATGTTAGCACATACTTAGCCCTTGAAAAAGAAGGAGTTGGGAATGACATGAGATCACTATGGACCAACTCAAGGGTTGTGGTTGCACGTGTAGCTTGACCCTTAGGAAAATGATCTTGATGTTGCTTGCCAAGAACACATCCTTGACAAACACCATCTGTGCAAGTGATCTTTGGAAGACCAACCACTAAGTTATGTGCTTTCATTTGCTGAAGATATCTATAGTTCAAGTGCCCAAATCTCTCATGCCAAAGCTTGCTCATTGAATCAGCATGAGCAACAAAACATGAACCCGATGAAGACTCAAATCCATCAAATCAATACAAATGATTCTCATGATCAACTATCCCTATAGCAATAACCTTCTCATGATCCTGCAACTGTCTAATAGTCACATTCTAGGAGTAAACTCAACTGACTTCCCATCTCCAGAATGACAAATCTGATATATGGAAAGAAGATTCACTGAAATATCAGGAACAAGAAGAACATCCTCAATGCACCCATCTAGCATCTGAATGGAGCCTGTCCCCAAAACTGGAATCTGTGAAGAGTTCCCAACTGCAATCTGAGAAGTAGAAGTATGAACTATGGAATCAAGAAGATCACGTGAATTGGTCATGTGATGTGAAGCACCTGAATCAAGAATCCAACTATTTGAAGGTGAATGCATAGCTCGTGCTAAAAGAGCTTGCCCTTTGCCCATGGAAGAAGGCTTAGCCACTGATAGCATAGCAATCATCATGCCCAGTTTTGCCACAAAATGAACAAGGATCTCCTTTCTTTTTCTTGAACTTGGAAGAAGAATCTCCAGAGGTAGAAGAAGAAGGAGATTGAGTGGACTTTTGATTGTTCTTCGGCTTCGGTTTGGAGGGATTCTCACTACCAGAAGATGATTTTGCTTTGGGCTTCTTCTTGTTCTTTCCTTTACCCTTGGATTATTGAGCCATTAGAGCATGATTCTTAGAATTAGGTAAGGCATCCAACTGAATTAACTTGGCCTCCTCCCTAGTAAGACGCTCACAAAATAACTCAAATGTAGGCATTTTGTAATCTTTCCCCATTGCATCCATAGTTGAATAGAAAGTAGAAGAAAACACTTGATAAGGGCCCTTTAACTTAGACAGAATCAAGAAGATACATTCATCACTAGATACATCATGTCCACATCCTTTCAACTGTGACAAAATCATCTTGAATTGTGCAAGAAAATCCTGAATTGAAGGAAATGCATCTAGAGAGAGGGATTGAAGTTCTGCTTGAAGTTACAAGGTTCTGAAATGATTTGTTTTACCATACAATTCTTCAAGTTTATCCCAAACATTCTTAGGTGTTTTGCACTCTAAAATATGAAACAACAAATTATCAGATACATGTAAGCCAATGAGCCCTTTTGCTTCATCCATTTTACATCTATGGACAAAATTTTCATAATCCCTTGTAAATTTAGGTTTTTCTGCATCTAACATTGGCCATAGACCCTTAGATTGTAACAATTAAGTCATTTTTAGCTTCCATGTATGATAATTGTGTGGAGTGAGTGGTTCAATTTGCCTTAGATCCACCATGAACACCAAAAGAAAAAAGACTATGTAGCACTTAAATTGTGCCTTTCACCCCCCCAGAATGTATTAAAACTCAATTTGCAACCCCCCCAGCAAATTACAATGAACAAATTTTGCAATTTTTACAAGTGACAAGCTCAAATCAACCGTTTATAACACACGATGATTTTTACAATTTTTAGAAAAAAGAGCTTGTAAAAACTAAAAAATGAGGTTACAAACAGATTCCTTGTGATTTTATGATCAATTTCAAAAAAAATTTTCCAAATTTCGACTTTGTTTGCAAAAATTACATCAAGAACAAGCAATAAATGCACTTGTACCTTCAAGTTGAAAAAACTGGCAAAAAATATCAAAATCCGAAAAAATCACCTACACCACTGCGAATTTCATCGAACCAACTTTCCGACAATATCTTGTTTTCGAAAATCCGATGCTGTGACGAAAAGTTATGCAAAAAAGAAAAAAAGGCCTATTTTAGGCACTTTTAATACTAAACAGGAGCAAAATTTAACACTATTTGGGCACAAAATTTTGGCCCCCAGGGGCTAGCTCCTGGTCACCCACATGACCACGTCGGTGGTAGAGGCAAAAAAATTTGGCGGTTTGAAAACCCGCCCGCTGGCGGTGACTATGGCGGCTGGCACCTGGTGGTCTGGAGATCACCGCAGTCCTAGCAGTATAAGTGTCGGCAGTGAAGGCTGGCAGCTAGCGGTTGCGGTGAGTGGTTGGGGACTGCCCGCTGGTGGTCATGGTTCTGTCGGCTGGTGCCTGCTGTGTAACTGCCAGTGCTGGTGGTTAAGATGGCTGGCGCGGCTTAATAACAGTCCATAGACTTAATAAGTCTACGGCTGTTAAATAAAATGCCGGCACCTTTCAAAAAAGCGCGTAAGTGCTTAAAAATATTTTTTTATTTTTTGAAATTTTTAATAAAAAATCAAAAAACCGCCCATAGAAAGCCGAAAAAAAAAATTAAATGTTTTTTTTAATGACGACTGCATACCTTCGACCTGGAGGGCCGTACGGCCCTTCGGGTAAAATTTTTTTGCCCCGAAGACAACTTTTGCTGAATATAGGCAAATTATATATCAAAAAAATTAGAAATGGCCACCCGAACGCAATGGAAGACTTATTTTTTTCCCAAAGTGCTCCTGTAAAAAGTTGTTCACCAGATCTGAGCTCGAAACCCTTCTTTGCCAAAGTTGCAAATGGTGATGAAATTAAGTGAAACAAAAGCCAGATCTAACTTTTTCGAGCCTCCTAGATGCAATGGGACAGCCTAAAATACTGCCACTATAGCCAAAAGTGCTGCAATCACCAGATCTCACCAAAATGCAAGCATGCAATATAGGATACAAGAAACTCAAAAATCACAATAGAAATTGATGGAAACTCTCTAATAAAGAAATGGAAGGGGCTTGCCAGATTCAAAGCTCTGATACCATGTTGGAGTTAACAACCCAAGATCTTCAATCTGCAACACCAAAGAACCTCCACAAGAGATAGAGAGAAGCAACAATGGAAGATGCTATTCCACCAAACAAGGATTGCAATATGATACAATATGATCAATGCAATACAATACAATGCTATATGCAATTCCAATAATATGCTAGAGATCCCTTGCTTATAAAGGCAAGGATGAGAGATAGGATAAGACAAGATCATGACAAGTGTCTTAATCCTATCACATGAGACAACTAACTCATAACTACCTAGGAAAGTGGAAATTCTAGATAAGACAACTAATACTTATCTAGATATGACAACTAATATCCTAAGTAAACTTAACATGTGAATTAAGTCCCCTAAGTCCCTAGTAAAGGAATAAACTAGGTACAAGACTTATTCACACCAATAGAAGTAGTAAGACAGAAAGTTCCCATAAAATTATCAAATAAACAAAAAGATGCAGAGATAGGTAAAGATAAATCAAAAGCAAAACCTACAGGTACATCTTCCTCTACAACTAGACCCAGAACATGAGTAACTATTGATGAAGGAACAAGAGCAACAGGGAATATTGGTACACAAACTAGGTCTACATCTCAAAGAGCTATGAAATTATTCACCTCTCCCCCTTCTGTTAATATGGCTAGCATGAAGCAAGCACTAGGCGGGACTCCTGTAGCTTTAGAGGAAATTTTTGAAGAAGATGAAGTTAGAATTAAGGAACAAGTAGATAAATGGGGTAGTATTTGAGAGAAAGTGCAAGAAAAGAAGTCTAAAGATGAGCCCATGGTACACCCAGTGGTAGAAGAAATTCAGGATATGAGCTCTAACCCCATAAATATTGAAGAAGAAGAATTTATTCAAGGAATGCTCGCCTCAGTGGGAGGAAACCCTAGCATGCTTAAAATGGAAATAGGGGAAAATGCTAAGAAAAATCCTATTGATGAAAGAGTTGTTGAAGATACTCTTGATTCCCAATCTTCTCTTGGGAATGTGAAAAATGTTAATGAACACTCGCAGGTGTTTGCAGAATTAGATAAAGGCCTTGCTAAAACTGAAATTGAAACTAAAATTCCAAAAGAAGAAGCTCCACAATTTGTAGGAGATTGAACTGAAAAATGAAGAGAATCCTGGTGTAGCGGTAAATGAAGAAGATAATGTTCAAAGAGATGAATCAAAAAATCTAGATAGACAGGAAAATATAAGTCTCCAAACAGAGGAGGTAATGTCAGACCCTATTAATCCCGAATCTATAATAGATATTACTAAAGAAATCCCTATTTCAGACAATATGGCAAGTCAAAGAGAGGAAGTTCCTAAATCAAGCAATAAATAGGGACAAGAAAAGGTTACAGAGGTGCAGCAAGATGATGATACACCTAATTGGTTAATCAAGGAATTAACTTTTTTAATGGAAGTGGAAATATTACATCTGAATCTCAATAATTGTATACAAGAAGTACTCCTAAACCTAGGCACAGAGCAAAGACAAAGCATGTCATACAGAGGAATGCAGATGGCAATAGAACTATTCAGATAGCCACTTTGACAATTGATAAAGATAGACATGAGATAACACCTAAGGAGTATAAGATTACAAGCGTTAATCTTGGACATTCATCTTGGCAACAAGAATTAGATGAAATAAAAGTAAATTTAAATGCTACTATTGCTAGAGTACAAAAATATAAACAAAAGAAAAGAGAATTGAAGGAACGAGTTGCTACCTTCGAACACTTTATCAAGTCATTGACTTTATCTGGTCGAGAACAAGCTGAACTGCCCCAACATCTGGTATTGATGTCACAAGAGCAAGTGGATGCCATTGCTACAATTCATCATAAGATGAATATATTTGAAGAATGGATTGAATACTGGGTAAAGAAAGGAGATGAATTTATTACAAACGCAATAAGAAAGTACAAGGAAGCATATCATCATTCAGAAAAAAATGATTTTTTTAAGATGAATGTAAATTTTTCCAAGAATAGGTCATAGATGAAAGGAGAAATATTGAAATTCCCATATAGTCAAACATCCAAGAGTTAATACAGAATAATGTAATATTAGGACATGAAGTATCATTTCCAAGAAAATGGAAGAAATAGCTGAAATGGGAAGGTGACATGATAATACAATGCATTGAATGATTTGAAAGAGTCACTGTTGAGTGCAAAAGACTGATTAGCGAGAATCAAGAATTTATTGAAATATTGACACGTCAAGGCTTTGATCCTCAAACATTAGGACAGGAGGGAAAGGAAGCCAAAGCTTTCAAGGAATGGATAGAAAGGATAAATAAAGATCCTGTTCAATTGCTAACAGGAGAGGTTATTGATAAAATAATACAGTACATAAATGTTGGTCGCGCCCACAAAAGGATATGAAAATCATGGCAAAACCTATCCTAGGAATTGGACATTCCAACAGGTGACTAATATCTCTTCGTGGTCGTTCATTTACTTGTCAAACTAGGGAACATAAACTTTAAATGGAGCGGCACTATATGTGCACTAAGAACCGGTTTCAGTCATAACCTATTAAAAATAAACACTTGGAAAGAAATTATATCTACGCTATAGGAAGGTAATGCAAAGTTTTCTTAACTCAATCATAATCTAACCAAAGCAAAAATCGTAATAGCTACAATTGAGAGACAAACTATAAACTGGCCTTATGCTGCAGGAACAAACACAGGGATGGATTCTCGATGCTACAGGAACAGTATAAGACTGAGCTTGTGTTGAAACTTCTAAAATGAAATCTAACTTGAATTAACAAAGGATAAACAACTACACTCCTATAGATACTTACTAAGTGGGCCCCCTTAGCAAGCATCAACTAATTAACATAGAAGATTGTGCTCAAAAATCCATCAACTTTTATTCATAACATGAAATCATTTACATTGACTGTTCTACTTCAGAAAACTAGCAAAAACTCTGATTCATATTATAACTCTTAACTCTTACATAATATGCTTCTCTATCTATCTATCTCCTTCTCTCTGTTCACCCGCACAGGAGGAACACTTATTTTAAATTAGGAGAACAACTAACTAACTAACCCTAATAGAGAAAGACATGGATATAAAATGTATCCCGAAATTGAGGAACAAACTTCATAAATGAGTTTATCCGTTCAACCCGATCAAAGAGAATCAAGCACTCCACTCTTTCTAGATTAAATGTCATTTAAAATCCTTCCCAACAGTTTCAGTCAAACAGTCTTCGCCAGAGCTTCCTTGAAGTCGTGCAGGAAATGGACTTTACTGCAAGGCCGAGATTGGTTGTGCTTGACTTGATCATACTTTCTTCAACAACCTACAAAACACAAGGTAACAGATGTGAAAGAAAAGGCGCATGGCACATACACAATATCCATTCATTAATCACATATTTAAATCTATTTCATCTTTCAAAAACTACATGTGATATACCAGTCATTTGGGAAGTCAAACAGGGTAATAAATATATACATGTCAACATGATAGGCTACAAGAACATGAAAGTGTATTGCTACCGGATATCCCCCAATAAAAGGTTTCAAGAGAGTTAAACAAACCATAAACAAAAAGTTAAAGGTATTAAAAGTACACCATGATATCCAAATGATGAGCATATTTTGGGCTCATCAAATGTTATAGTCAAATATGAAATAAGCAAAGCATAGAAAAATGACATCATACTTCAAGTAACTGAAGAATATACAAGGCTCAAGCTCACTTGGAGAGCAATACGAAGAATTTCAAAAGAGTGCATACATCAAGTATTAAGGGATTTCTAAGAGTACCAATTAAAGAAAGAAGGATTCTAGAACCTGAGTTATAAGCGAACACGGAAAGAATCGGCTACCGAATATCATAAATATAATGGAGTTCATTTATTGTTTCAATTTTCTTTTAATCTACAGGTTGATCCTAGTCCCAGTAGGTGTTTCTCATTCTAGTATTTTGAAAAGACCCTAGTAGCCTTGATAGAGATTAAGTGATCGTGTTGAAGTATGAAGAAAAGTGTTGTTGCAGACAAAGTCAAAGTTTTGACTTATTCTAGAATGTTCTTGATGACAGTTGGCACATGCCACATGACACATTTTAATTTGTTTTTTCTGATTCTATGGATAAAATTTTAAGTTGAACTTTTGGGTTCCTTGTCTGTATAAAAGGCCATCTCCTCCCACATTTTAATTTTAATTTTGAAATTTGTGGATGTCGGAGGAGCAAAAACTTCTTTTAAGTTTTATTCTTTTTTCCTATTTTATGAACTATTTCGGCGTAAAACTTTGTATGCACGTAAACATTAATTGATGTCAGAGCTTTATGGATAGCTACCTATCTAAGCATCTTTTGTAGCTGGTTTTGTATTTTTTTCCAAACAAGATTGTATGTTATGCCATTTAAGGGTGCATACAAAACTTACTCAGTGTCCATAAATGAAACCCTCTCTCTTTAAAAGCTTGCACCATTTTATACATAGTTATGAAGCAATCTAGTGAAATATAAAGTGGTTTTCTCTGTTTCGATTAATTCTTTGGGGTATCCATGGAGAATAACCAAGAGAAACCTTTTTTTTTTAGTATTTTTATATTTTGTTTTAGAATAGATGTTTAATATTTTTGAAAATATTCTAAAAAATATAAGTGAATGGAAATAATTTTGTTGAAAATATTTTATTTTCCATGAAATTGTTGAATGCTTAATGCTAAATCTACTTAATTGATAGCAAAGAAATTGGTGATGGTCTGTGGAATCTTATATCAAATATTTTGGTTTCATGGTGTCCGAGTTTATCATTTCAGTTAGGAATGTTGACCTAAAAATGTTTGAAGAAATAACATAGAAGGATATATATGTGTATGTATGTAAAAATGTCCCTTTGAGATTAACAAAAATTATCACATCATTACCCAAGAGCAACCCTAGTGCAACCATGACCTAGTTATCAAAGACTTAGGATTAAACGAAAGTCAATCTTTGCTCTATGAATGCAGGATTTCCCTTAGGTTGTCTTGGTTCCATATCTTTCAAGAAGGATAGGCTCTTCATGGTCTTGTCTATGGAGATTTTATATGATCTATTTACTGCAAGTAAAACTATTGTCAATAGGAATCATCTTCAAAAAATTGCTAGTTCTGATCATTATTAGGGATAGATGGTTGGAAAATGATGCACACCATGTGTTGGTTCTTGAATGATTCAATGATTGGCTCAAATTGTGAGCCAACTGAAGCCATTCTATCCGCAATAGAGTTTGGAGATCCTAAGATGACGTAGATATTAAAAGCCTCAAATATTTCAATTAGGTCCCACCCTCTATGCTGGTAGGACCACATTCTCACATTCTTCATGGTCACCTATCCTCGGATATGGCTTACAACCAACTCGAAGTATCTATTCAACACTTGTATTCTCTTTACACCCATTCACTCCGCCAGAGTTAAAACATAAACTAGTTCTTCATATTCCACATCATTGTTTGAACATGGGAACTGAAAGTAGAAAGCCTTGAGTGTTTTTAACCTGGTTGGAGACATAAGACAGATCCTAGCTCTAGAGCCAGTTTTACACTTGGCACTATCAAAGTGCAACATCCATAAGTTGTTGTCGATAGGTTCACTTGGCTTCTCTCATTCTTTTATCAATTTCAGGAGGGCTTGGTCCTCATTGAAGATTACATAAGTACCCAAACCAATAACATGGAAGTTCTTGAAAGGGTCAGAATCAATACATTCATTAAGTAGGACCTCTTCCTCTAGGGTCTAGTCAATTGTAGCCTCTTCTTCTTCCAACATCTCTAAGAAATACATTTCCTTCTTGGAAATGAAGTTATGCACTACCTCAAAACTCATTATCGCATCCTTTGCAATGTGTTCAGGATGCAAAGGTTCATATAAGATCTTCATCTTTTCTTTGTGCTTGGTTCTTAATATTAAGTGGGATTAGTCAAGCATCATATATCCACCAATTTTTGCTATGAAATCCCTTCATAGGCACATTCTAAAGAGAAAGGGAATGTCAATTATGACCACTTCTTGGGTAACAGTTTGGCTCATAGAAGAAAACAAGGTCAAAGAAAGATCCTTAATGCAACAAATAGTCAGAACCTTCTTTCCATCTAACTATATAATTCCCTTATCAAGTGGCTCATATTTCAAGTTTAGAGCATCGACCACTAGCTTGGGCATGACTATAGTACTAGCCCCTAAATCTATCATATTATTGTGTAGTAACTTATCCCCTACGATAAGGGTCAAGAAGAAGGGAGAGGGCTTTAGCTTACTCACCTGTTTCACATTTGTTTTATCTATCGTATTCATATATGTTGCATCCCCCAATGATTGGGGGTCCAACCTGGGACTTTTTCCCTTATCTTGATTGTGCGGTGGGATTGGATCTAGTGGTGGGGCTTGCTACCCTATATTCAACACATCCTGAAGTAAAGTATTTTTCTCCAGAATGGATAGGAAATCCCACAAAGATATGTTGGTAGGAGCCTCCTCCAATTGATCCACTACATTAAGCATTCTGATTGGAAAGACCTTTGGTTTGAATGGGCGTGCTTCTTTTTCCTTTGGGAAAGGTTGGTCTACCACAAGCGGATCGAAACCTTATCCATGGCTTTTGGTTGTGATTGTGGTACTTGCGGCTGAGGTCGCTATGGTTGTCAGGCTAGTGGTATCGATGGTATCTTTGACACATAGTATTTGATGAACCTTCTCTTTGATATGGTGTTATAGTCCGACTATACCTATGATGTTCTCATAGTTAGGACTTCATATGTGAACACCGAGTCTTCTCCCTCCATCTAAGAAAAAAGTGCTTGGTCGAGGGAGATATCTAATTCTTGTTCCAGGGATACTCCCTACATCTCAACACTAAATCTGGCATTTTCAATCCTAGGAGACTAATAATTTTTAGCATCCGAAGGAATACCTTGACTTCTTTGTTCCACTATCCTCTACTAAATATTTCCCTGCAGATAATTTTGGGGCATATGGGCATCATTGCATAGAAAACATCATGCATTTGTATCCTCTGCTAGGTTCTTTTGCCCTAGGATCATATCCTTGCTCGTACTAGCTTTGACTATTTGTAATGGAGTGGTTATAGGGACTATCTGGCCTAATGCTTGTGGTTGACTACCTCTTCTTGGAGCTCCTTGGTACGTGTTATGATAGGAAGGTGGTCTCCCTCCTTGATAATTCTTTGTGGGGGGCTTCAGAGGTGTTGCTTGTTGATATTGACTAATGACGAGCTTGTTTGTGAAAGTTGTCATTAAATTTTTCATGTTGTTGACATTTGTGGCCAATGAAGAAGAGCCCCATGTGCTTGGTTGCACATTTGGGTACACATACATCAAAGGTGGCAATGTAGCCAATGTGCCAGGAAGCAAAGTAGGGTGTTGGAAGATGCCTCATCTTGTATTCTGCAAAATATTTCTATGAACATTGGCATCAACATTCATGTTGGGAGCTTCTCGACATTTATCAAATTGTTCTCTACTCTTACAGCTAAATCATATGCATTAGGAAAAGTATTGCCTCCTAGCGATTGCACCATGACCACGATAACTGAATTGAAGGCCTTCAAATAGAACATGTATGCCATGGCCATCAAAGGTCTGGCTGTTATGGGAATCCTTTGCTAGGTCTTATGGAACCTGGTGTTGAAGTATGTCATCGCTTCCTATGGATCTCTCTTAATTGTGATCAATTGTTGCAACAAGGATGATCAATCTCCCTTTTCTGAAAAATGGTCAAAAAGCTTGTCTCCAAGCTCATCCCAAGAGTGGATGGTTTTGGGAGCTAAGGATCTATACCAATCTTGGGCCTTTGCTTTAAAGGATGCAGCTAACAATTTGAGGGAAAAATTTTGCTATGTGATTTTATGAACCCTACAAACCTCTGCTATGTCTTGTAGATGTTCAGAAGGCAGTTTAAAATACTCTTTGATAAAACTCAAGATTGCTTTGAGGGAATTAGCAAGGATGGTGGGCCACACATCTGGAGGGGTGAGAAAAACTAGTGAACTACCATTGTTCCAAGTTCCAAAATTTCTAGGAGCTCCTAGGAGAGCCATCGGAAACAACCCCTATGGACTAGGAAAACATGTATTCTAATTTGAAAAGTTTGGCCACCTGGCGGGGAAGATAAATCTCTAGACTCTGGGCTAGCACTCCTAACCCTTTTGCTTCTGAAAGGTGATACATAACCTATGGCTCATCTCCTCCTTAGAGCTAAAGAGGGTAATTGATAATATTGGAAATTTCCTCTAGAAGATGCCCTCGTTTGGACCCTAGGCACATGTTAATAGTCTCTATTAATTTGATTTAGAATGCCTCTTTAAGGCTAAGTATCAAACACTATGAAAGTACTTGGTCCCACTGGGCATGCTAGAAAATGAATTGTTTATCTTAAAAGCTTGCGCTTCTCCCTAACAATCTTATGGGAAATTCAGTGAGTGGGAGACCTACTTGGGCCTCACTAAATAGCCTCTAAGATTGTTAAAGAAGCTGACTCTTCTCTAGATATGAGAAAATTGAGAATGAAATGCATAAAGGAAAACTAAAGGTTGCAATGCACTAAAGGTTTTACAAAATTTCAAAGCTCCTTAAGAGCTCCATTTTTTGATAAAGTAAACACAAAATACCATAGACCCTTCATTTTTGGAAGGAATACAAACAACCAAGGCTGATGTAGGCATAAAGTAGACATTCAAATCCCCCATGGGAAGCACCCATTAAGGTTCAAGCAGAAAAAGGAAACCCAAATTTGAACAAGATACTTTAGACTCCTATAGAGCTATCCACTTAGTAACATAATATGAAAACACCATAAACTTTAACAAGAAATTGAAAGAGTATTAAAAAACATGGTTCAATTTCCTGAAAGTTGAAGTTTAGAGATCATAGAAGCTAAAAAATTGATAATTAATGATCAAAACTTACACATAAATAACTAGAACACAAAGTATTCAAATATATGACTAAGAAAAAAACATAAAAATAAAGGCCACATGAGCACAATGTGATGCAACTTTGTTCTTGATATTACTAAAAAATGCTAAGGTCAAACAACTAAATAAGTTTCTTGACATCAATTACAAGTGAGTGATTAAGACTTTATAAGAAACCTGTTATATCCTATCCTATTGCTATTGATAATCTCTCTATTGATCAAGCATATCCTTTGATCATCTGATGATGTCTTCTCTCTAGGAAAACCTCCCTTGTATAGGAAAAGGGGAGCACATAGGAACCAAGCACTCTCCATTGCCAAAGCTAAAAAACCCTAATAGGTGTCACTGCCAAATAACCTCAAATCTGATAAAAAATTGGATCTGATATGATAATAATAATTGAGCTTCTTTCATAATGGCAACGGGTGGTGATACCTCAATAACCCAAATCTCTAGCAAGCTTCGTGTAGGTCTTCTTGTCAAAAAGAAGATATGGCTTTAAATTCTTGCCTCCATCTAATCTGATTTGATGTTGGAAAAATGGTGATGTCAAAAAGAGGCTAACTCTAGGAGTAGCAGATGAAACCAAAGTATTTCCACCCAAAAATATTCATAAAAAATCCCTACCCCAATGGTGAAGAGGACTACCTGAAAAAAAGATGGGTGATGTGGCGAGTGGGTGGGTATTCTTCAAAAATTGGGAGTGTAGCTTGCAAGGAAACACCCGTGGGGGTGCCATGTGTATACCGTCAGGCCTGAAGAGAAAGAATATCCCAAAAAGGTAGCATAGCCACTACGTGGAACCATTGCACACCTTTTCACAAAAATCCCTCCATGGCTTCCAAAAACATGTGCCGACATGACAAGTGGCAGGATAGAAATGCAAATCAAAAGAGAAAAGGGCCTCAAGGCTAAAAGAGATATGCGAGCCTTGGGGCTAAGATCAAAGCAAAAGAAATAAACACTTAAAATAAAAAATACTCCACATGTACTTCAAATCTCAAGGTGAGCATATGATTATTGTTGTTGTATATGCGGATGACACCATATTTGGAGGTAGCAATGATAAAATATGCAAAGAATTTGAGATGTCGATGTTAGGAGTATTGTCATTTCTCCTTGGTTTACATATGTATTGTAAAAAATTATACTCATTTCTAGGTGAACGTACAATTTCACACTTAGTTTGGACCTATTTTAGTGACCTTACATTTATGCATTTTTTAACCTCATTAATAGGCCTCTAATACCATTTATTATACATTCCAAGGCCTATTTTAATTATTTCTTGACAAAATAACCCATATTGAATAAATGTTATTAATTAATTTAATACCCAGACATAACTTAGATCTTGAGCTTTTAGGTCAGGACCCATTTTCACATTGGAAATGGGTCCCCTTTAATTTCATAAATTCAAATTAAACATGTTTTTGGTGGAATTTCAAGGTCCTAAATTCAAATTCTAAGTGTCAGATTTCAGGATCTAATAAATGGGAAATTAGAAAGGAAGCCTATAAAGCTAAGTCTTTCAATCATTTTTCACTAAACAAGAGAGAGATTCACATGAGATCACAAGGATTTACATTCAAGAGCAAGGAGAGCTCAATCCAGGATTCAAATTTGAAGTCTTGGAGTAGCATTCTATTTGTTTTTGCAAGTCTTCAAGCTTATTTTGTCAATAAGAGCAAGCATTGTCAAAGATTGATGATAGATTCCTATGGAGGATCATTATGGATTCTAGGTTTTGGGAGATGCACCAAGCCATTCAACCAAGCCTAATGACTTTTTTCCTAAGTGATTCCATTAGGGTGATTTGACATCTCCCAAAGTAGGTCTTCATCATTATTCATTGTTTCATTTAGGGATCCTATTCTAACATATTTGAATATGGTTTCTTTCCATGCTAGCTCTTATTAATATTGGACACACTTAAGATTAGGGCTTGCACACAATTTCATGTTTTAGATCTATACTTTTCTGTAGTGTAGAAAAATGTAGCCCTTTACATTTCCACACTTGTTTAGGACCTTGTGAACTAAATGAACTTAATTTTTCTTTATTTTTGGTGTAGTAAGGTGTACCTTTACACTTTTACACTAATCTATGGTTTTATTAATTAACTAGTCTTCTTTACGCCTTAAATTGGGCTTATTTTGCTTCCACAAGCCTTAATTAATCCATCTTTCTGAGGATAACCTGACACATATGTAATCACCAATCATAATATAATGATTTTGGTTTGTATGGCCCATATTTAGTGATCTGGGACTCATACGTCACCTTGGTCTTATGGGTCCCACCTAAGTTTCAGGGCCTAAACCTAAATTTAGTATTAAACTAAGCATTTCTTGAAAAATGTGTCCCAAGCTTAGCCTGGTGGGACTTATACACCACAACTAGTGTATGAGTCCTACTTAGCTTAGACCTAATTTAAATTCAATTTCTTGGTAGGATTTTATTCTCCTAGATTTGATGTCGACTTGTAGTGTTGTAATTTTGGGAAATTTTGCATAAAAAAGTATAAATACAAGGTTATTTCACTCATTTTCTCCTAAGCAATCTTATGAAGCATTCTTAAGGAAAATTGGTGATCAAGAGATTTTACAAGAGAATTAAAGAGCATTCATGAGTGATTATCAAGCATTATTTAAATATCAAGCATCATGTCAAAGTCATCATGCATCAGGTTTTTTTTTGAGCTAACATTTGTGATGTAGGGTTTTATGATTCAAGCAAGCATTCAAGTCAAGATACATCTCATTCAAGCAAGATTCAATATCTACATTCATGCTATCCATTTCATATATGTATGCAGCATCTTATTCAAGGGTTTGTTCAGTTGCAACAGATCATTTTGTTCATTCATCATTCCTCCTTTCCATTTTATTTCATTTCAAGGTTTGATTACCAAAACGAGGTTTGACCAAGGAAAACCCATATCTACTAACAAAAAAACATTTTCCCCTCTATTTAGTGTGTGATTTGTAGATATAGGTTGAAGATACATTGAGGATAAGGATTGAAGAAAATTTGTCAAGGTTGAAAAGTTGTCAAAGTTGTCACCTTGCTTGTAAGAGGATGGAAAGTCAATTATAGAGCAAAATTCAATGTTTCAGAACTAAAGATTTGGAAGGAAAGAAGCTACAAGAAATAATTAGAGGATATCATAATTTTAGAGCAACCTTGATATTGGGACTAATTCACCACTTGTGATGTATGAGTCCTAGTATACCTTTTTTAGACTTTTTCTGTAGCTCTTGATTCAGCAGTTTTGGATTCCAGTTTCAGCTCGAAACCCTAAACTAGTATTAAATCACCCCTACTGGCGTATGAGTCCTAGCATGCCTTAAAATTAGCATTTTCAAGAATTCATATCTTTATCCAATCCTCTTTAATTTTCTAGGTGCACCTCTGTACTTGCTCAATTTGTTGTTATGATTTGCATTCATTTTTAGGTCATTTACTTTAGTCTCACATCTGATTTACATTTCTTGTCTTTCCAAGCCCTAGCTTGGTGGTGAACCCCTTTTTAATCTTTAATCACACCCTAGGACACCTTATTTCATATCTCTTTTCCTCATTATATCCCTTGATTGATATCTCTAAGGCATCCTTGAATGAAATAGAGAAAAGTAGGTCCCCTACCCCTTGTGTTCCATCTCCTAAAAGATATAACCCCTATTTTCCTACATTTCATTTCGGTGAACCTAGCCTTTAGAACAATTTATTTATGATTTGGAGTGCATCATATTCCTAAATCTAGCTTTCATTAACTTTGCATTACATTTTGCATTAGTTACTTTGCATCTATGGTTTCTAAATCTTGCATTAGTGAAAGTGCATATAGGTTGCATTTTTGAATCTTGCATCATTGAAATTCACTTTAAATCTGTAATTGCACTCAATTTAAACATCATTCAAACAAGAAAGCTTAAAATTTACTCAATTTGTTTTGAAATTAGTATCAAAACCCTAATCTAGGACTCATACACCCCTCTAGGAAATTTAGTCCCAATGCAGGTTGTTTTACCTAATTTATGGGTATGTTGTGTTGACTGTTTATAAAAATTTGAACCCCTAAAAATCCTTGACTAAGACTCATGCACCCCTCTGGGTGATTTAGTCTCGTTTCAGATTTTAAACTACATTTTACAACATTAAAAACTTTAGTTCTATGTTTTAGTGTGTTGTTATTACATTTTTGTTTCAGTTTGTAGAGTTTCTATTTTGTTCATTTCATTGCATCTAGCTTAATTTCATTTGAATCAAAATTAGAGAATAGCATTAATCTTGTGTTAGTTGGATCTTTCATTTCCTTGATTATCCCTTGCATGAGATTTACAACTTGGTTTCCTATTGCTAATACTATAGTGAGATGAAGTTCAAGACTCATGTCATCCCACGATAGCACAATCGTCGTGGATCTTGAGTTACCTAGCTCTTTCACTACTAGTGTTGACACTAGTTCATAAGGTATGGACCATACCCTTAACAACTATTTTCCTTCAAGTAGTGTGAAAAGTGTTGAAACAATGGTTTCTAGTATTCCACAAGAAAACATAATTCAAATCCATGAAGACTTAGCAAACCTACAACATCAATTGAGTACTAAAATTATTTCAACCATTGCTATCCCTACAATAGATAACATACATCGCATGATTAAAAGTGAAGAAGGAGTTGAACTTGTGCATAACCTAGCTTAGATATTTGGAAATCATCTTACCTCAACCACTAGTTGTGCTCAACCTTTGAACAATGTCCAAATCCAAGGACGAACACAAATTCCTCTCACAACCATTGCCTCTATTCCTACCTATATACTAACCCTCAAGTTTTAACAACAATGCAACCTACTAGTAATGTCATTCCTACCTTGTGTATTTCTTCTAGCATTCCTAGTACCTTTGTGGCACTGTACATCATATCTCCTACCACTTTACCTCCCATAAGAATTCAATTCACTTGTCCCTTGAATACATATACACCTCCACCATATTCACCTCTAGCTCAAAATGCAAACAATGATACCATCATAAATCAACTTATACAAACCATTTCATCCCTTCAAAAGAAAGTTTCTACCATAAACCAAAAGCAAAATGACCAACCTACATTCTATATCAAAAGCAATCCCTTATCCTTGGAGATATTGAGAACATCGATACCACAAGGTCTAGAGATTAGACTTGAGAAATATGGGGGGAAAAGAGATCCTTCTAACTGTGTTTTCATTTATACCACATTATGTAGTGATTTTGTTCTTGAGGATAAGATCTTGACTAATCTTTTCCTTAGGTTCTTGAAGGATACTACCTTATAATGGAAAATTTTCTTTTCATATATAAGAATAATATGCACATTTGAAATAAACATCATTCCAAACTTTTCCAGTGCATTACAACAAAGTATTTTAACTTTCCAAAGTATTGATTTCATATTACATAATTTCATGATTACATTTCCTCTTTTACAATCTTCCTTAGAAATGGATACATAAATACTTACATAGCTTCCATGAGCTCATTAGCACTAGGTATACAAATGGTCCAAGTGCCCTCTATCAAATCTTGGTCACTTATTGATGAGGAGAAGCATCACTCAAGTGCTTTTCCACCAACCTTAGACTAACTATAGTCCCTTGCACATAAACCAAACTTGGTAGATGGCCCTACCCTTCGACGGAGAGATTGGTTTGGTAACATCATAATAATAATGACCTTTCCTGAGCTTGGTGTTGTGTCCTACATATCTAGATCTATCACACAGCACTAGGGTGATCCCACAATAGTGGTTTACACTTTCTGGGAGATCCTAATTTTTGCTAAAATCACATATTTTTAGAAAATATAATGATTTAAGCCTTGAAAAGTTTCATTTAAAGTGTTCTAATTGACTATGGTTTGATCAAACCAACTTAGATCAAACCCCCTTGGATAGAACCCTGCTATTTTTAAACCATAGCTATAATAGTCTCCTTTACACCTATCAAAATGTTGATAAAAAAACTCTTTTGATTTACCTTTTGGGGAATCAAATGAATTCATTTAAAATTTATTTTTTGTATATAGTCCTTATTATAAGCTTCCCAAAAAGTATAATTTTAAATAAATTTAATTTGATTATCATATTTATTTTTTATTTCTTGTGAATATAGGTTTTAACCGAAAATAAAGCTCTATATTCTTCACATGTGGAAAAATAGCAGATTAGCAAAAAAAATCTAAAAAATATCTATGAACTAGATATTGATGTCCTTGATACAACAAAAAAAATAAAATTGAATTTTGATATATACAAAAAGAATTATGTTTTAGCCAGTAAATCAAGTTTAAATTAAAATTGGTTTAACTTTGAAACTTAGTTAAGAAAAAATGATTCAATGAAATGCTATGAAGCCAATTCCATGCACTAGATATCATAGTTATGAATCTAAATTCGAAAAAATTAGAATTTTATCCCTCATATAAAAAATGTTATGTGTTAGCCAGTAACGCCACTCTTTAAAAATGGTGTTTACTATTAAAAACTAGTTTTTGAAGGAGATAGAAAAAGAAATGCAATCTAATTCCAAAAAAAACCAAAAAAAATATATTTAGAATCTAAAGACAAGATGTCACAAATCACTAGTTTGCATCATCTTCAAATTCCTTGCGATTTAGCTGCTATAGGTGCCTGAAAGTGAAGATTTAGTTAAAAAAATTCAGTTCAATGTCCAATTTGGCCAAAATTGTAAACCGGTATTGTGGGATCACCCAGTGGCTACAACCTACACATATAACATTTGCTGCCTAGTATGTAAACCTAAATCACAGTGTCTGATAGTGTAAACAGTGGCAACTTACACTACTTTGGCCAAAGTATTCATCATCGAATACGTCAAGTGGACGTCATATAGTTCACCCACCTTCCTAGCTTGATTTGTATTGACCATTCATAGCCTATGTATATGATATCCCCTTATGCCATGGAGTAACCTTAACCCCAAGAATAACCTGTTTATCTCTTATATTTACTATGACACTTCTACTTAAGTAATTCAAAGTAATTCTATCATACCAATTAACCATATAGATAAACATAATGTCACATCATTAGATAACTCTATTTCAAAAGTACATTCACAACTGTAAAAGCCCCATTCAAGAGTATAATCTCAACAATAAATGACTCCCATCAAAATTATAATCACATCAATAAGTAACCTCAATCAAAAGTATATTCTTAAACAATAAATTACTTCTATAAAAAATCTAAGCTTCAACAATAAATGACTTCAATCAAAGATAAAAATCAACAATCAAATGATCAATCATAACACATAAAGGATAATACCAACCTATTGATTTCATCAACAACCAAGTATACAACCCAACCAAATAGGTTATTCTCAACCTAGGGTTTCAATCAAAGTAAAGTAATGTTCAAGTGAACATGAAGCATTCATAAAACTTATCTTTCAAATACCTCATACATTCACATGTATACTATATTTGTATATCATCTGGAGGAAATAATCAACTTGCATGGGGTTGGTGCATATACACCCATAGTTCTTCTCACTATACAGTTTTGGGTTATCGAATCATGATTCCTCTTATAGAGTTTCTTGAAATAGAAAATACTCTCAAGAAAATAAGAAAAATATCATAACCATAAATACATCTTATCAACCATATTGTTGAATAATGATATAACCATTAAGTTTGTACCCTAACCCAAGATTCAAGATTCTCTTCCTACTTTCTAGAAGGAATAAGAAATCAATCAAGTAAGATCATCAATAAAGGTTTGATTAGCATCACAACCTAACTATGATGACATTTCTATCATGCCACCCTTCTCTTTGTATTACTAACCTCATCGTCCACAAAGGTTTACTTAGCCTTATAAGCTAACAACTTAAACACTTATAATATATTATATAGAGTATATGCATGAATATCTTATAACGAGGTTTATTAACAACTAGACTCATCAAGAATCTTTCACTTTCACACAAAGAAGAAAATAACCATTCCATAATAAACAACTAAACATATTTTGCAATGAGGCAACCAAAGACGCATAATCTTTTCAAATCATAAAATGCATAATAGAGTAGAAATCAACATGCCTATTTGTTCAAAGCTCCAATCAATCAAAGTGGATTCCTAGCTCATCCTTCCCATAATCAGTAAGTAATTCTCAAATCTCTCTTCCACTCACCAAAAAATCACTCCCAAAACCTCTCACAAACTCTCAAACTCAAAAAGTCAAAATAACAACTTGAAAAATTAGAATAACTCATAAAATAAGCATCATGTGTGCATAATGTGTCCCAATTTAGGAAGAAAGTGCCTCTATTTATACACAAAAGTGAGCAATTACAGGTGAAAAAAAAGCTATCAAAGATGACACTTCTCAATCCAAAATGTTTGACTCAAGAAGAAAAAGAAAAGGTGGCAACTAAAATCACTGCACAGTAAAAACATGCACAACTAGATTTCATCATAGTGAATGAGTCGCTTATTCAAATGGACATGAAGAATGACAATAAAAAATGAAAGGTTGTTGTTTCCACAGGTTAACTCAATTTAGCCAGCTTCTCATTTGACTAATTATCACATTCCAATTTGCTTGATATTCTAGAATATGCATTGTAGGATAGACTTCTAACAAGTTCACACTACTCATATATTGGCACCACATAAAACATTACACACCCTATTCCTTTGGTTGTTAATTGATAAAGACTAGGTCAAAGTTTCCTATGTGTTGCTATTCTACTTTGCATTCAGATTTGACTAAGTCCTAGCAAATTTGTCTCACATTTGTTTGAATTATTCTTATGTACCTTCTTCTAGCACTGCCTAAGTTTGCATTACACAACATTTAAATCCTTTTATGCAATGTTACTTGTATATGTGCTACCTCATAATGTTGTTCTTTTCCTTTCATTTCAACACTTATTCATTATATGTGTAAGCTGCATTTTATATACATTATGCACTTTACATGACTATTCCAGTGATTATCTAAATATTACCATATATAATATATATATATATATGTATGTATGTATGTATGTATGTATGTATATATATACATGTATGTATATAACATAATGTTTATATATGTATATATATATATTTATATTTATATCAACTTATAAATTCATAAAACTCATCATTCGATATTTGAATACATATACCCATTTTACAAGTATATTAAAGTCCATACAAGTAGCTCAAACAACATGCATGATGCAAGAAATATTTGACATGATGATGGAATCTTGATTGATGTAATAATCTTCAATAAATTTGCTCTTGAATTCCCTGAAAATGCTTTTGAAATGCTCTAATAATGCTCTTATGAAATTAATCTTAGCTTGCTTAAACTATTCTAGGTGAAACATAGTGAAATGACCTCTTATTTATACATATCTTAACATTAATTCCTAATATTCAAATATCACAAGGCGACATCTGAATATAATTTTAAAATCATTAAAATACCACCAAAAACATAGTTTGAATTTAGGTCCTAGGTGCAAGTGAGGACCCGTTCGCTCTATGGTGAATGAGTCCTAGGTCACTTACCTAGGACACACATTGCTTAATGCTAAACATTATTGTTGTGCGGTTTTCGCACACACGCCCCACTGAAGGCAGGGACCCTCTTTCGCTTCAGTTTTGGTGTCTTGGCCCTTTCATTTTGAGGTTTTTTCTTATTTTGGCATGTGCTTAAAAGTTTTTTTTGATGGCCTTAATGATTTCCCCGAGTTATTCATTGAAAACCTTTAATTTTTTGATAAGTTCGGGTTTTTACCCTAATTCAGGATTTTCCTCCCTAGACGGATTTTCCCGGATCCTACTTAGATTCCGGTTTTGCATCGTGGTGTAGGGATTCTTGGTCTTAGCGGATTTCCACGTGGGTCAGATTTTCCCGAGTTCTGTCTGGTCATCGGGTTCCTAGGTTTTCGTTGATTGTCTTATCAATGGCATTTAACGTCGTATGTACCTTTGGCGGGCATGGTATTTAATCAATTTCAAATGATTATTGTTCCATCATGCTTATTATTTTCCATCATTTGAGCTGAGGACTGCATCCTTCGAGTTGGTTCTTCAAACTTTTGATTCGATTTGGGACATTTGGGCTTGAATTGATCTATTTAGTGGTGATTTATTGCGCATTCTTGCCCTTGTTCTTCATGGACACCATTCTCTTCTCATTTACTGATTCTGGGATCAATTCCCGCTTTATAATGGTATGTGTTTGATTGCTTTGCTTTGAATTGATGATTATGGATAACGCGTTGATGTTATAAGAGCTTCTGAGACTTGAATTCCTGAATATTTGATTGCTTCATGACTAGGGTTGCATAACATTGATTAATTTATGATCTCCCAAGTAAGTCCTGAATTTGTTGGTCTATTTGCATTTTGGTCAACTTACTTGAGAATCACAACTTTTTCCCCTAGTATGGTCTCAGCATTTGAATTACCTGAGTCATAGGTTTTCTTGTGTGTTAATGGCAGATGTATAGGGTTTAAACCTAGGGCATCGCCATTCATCTTTAATTTGCTCTCAAATGGACCTAGAACGCAAAGAAAATCTTTTGAAGGTCCATGCATAGCTTTCCCTAAGCTTAAATCATTGAAATTCATGGTTAATGAGATGTTGTGTGTGAAATTGTGATTTCATGTCGCAATCCGACTTTTGGCCTCAGTCCGGGATTTCTCATTCCTTCGGGATAATTCGTCTCTGGAAGATTTTCCTAAAATTTGGTGAGGTGCAATAAAATTATTGCTATCATATACCCCATCGGCAAGACAAACATTCATCGGCAAGAGGTCACAACAAGCTCCATTAGTCATACCGATGTTCTTTTCCATCGCTGGGACCTTCATTCTTTGGTGAGACATTTCGGCGAGCTCACAACTCTTGCCGAGACCTTTGCTTTCGCTAAGACTACCAACGGTCGCCAAGACTTCATGATGAAGCCTTCCTTTCTTGGTGAGCTCAGATCCTCTTCTGGGGAGACCACATGTTGTCAGCCAGAGGTTATAATAATGAGACTCCATGTCGGTGAAACATTATGTAGTCAACAGGACCTCTAGCCGAATTAAAAACCTATCGCCGAAACATCCATTTGCTTCGATAAGACTTCCCCTCATCAATGAGACGTTACACCAAAACCACCTAATTTTAGTGAAACCTCATCTGATGAAATCCACCTTCGGTGTGACCTCCCAGAAGTCGCTAGGAATTCTCGGTGAGATGACAGACATCGCAACTTTGCTAAGACCTCATATCGAAAAAATTTAGTTTGGCTGAAGTGTTTGCTTGGACCCTGAAAGTCGGTGAGACAAAAAGCATTCGCCAGGACCCTACCCCGACTACCCTTTGATCATATCGATATGTTTGCTATATCGCCGGTCAGGAAGGCATGCCCTACTTGGTGTGACCTCATTCCGAATGAAATTTGTTTGGTCGAAGTACATGCTTTTGCGTCGATTGGTTCAGAGTTTTTCCCTATCCGCGGAATTCCATCGAGTCTGGATTCTTCTGAAATCCAGTATCTCTCTGATTTTCTAAAGTCTCCTATCTGGCTCGTTCTTCGCGGGAATACATCCCTCATGGATTTTCCCGAAATTTGATGAAATATAGAGGAACATGAGATAATTGGATTTGTTTACAATTTGTGATACATTTAATGATTATTTCATGTCATATTTGGATATCCCATGTAATTCTATTGATTGATTCAGATAAGGTTTA